>CAJHQP010002504.1:0-84768 GCA_905132765.1 Moricandia arvensis
CGAGATGATATCATGGTCTATTGGAACCTATCAGCTATGTCAGAACTTTTTATGTAAGCATGGTAGAATTGATAAGCACTGCGGCTGTACAAAGAGATTGGTGAAGCAAGTTTTTAAGAGAACCTTATTTATAAATAAATGTGGGACCTCACGCAGCATGGAAGTTAGTCAGCTTTGTCATTTCACCAACGAATGCGCACATAACACGGTAGACTCTGAGACTGATAGCTTGATATGCATCGAATTTTTTTTTTATTTAACCATGATATATAGAGTGTTTTAAAATCTTTTTATGCATTTGGTACTGTTTTAGAGTAATTTACAGGTTTAGGCACTCAATTGAAAGTAATTGAATGCTTTTGGGACATTTTAGAGAACTTAGGATGCTCGGCTAGAATTCATAGAGTTTAGATCTATTTTATGCTGTAACACCATCTGATCGACGTCACACCATCTATGCGTCGATCGAGCAGCTAAGTCGACTGCGAGATAATGAAGCCTGTAGATTTACATATTTTAACAAGTAATTTCATCATTACAAGATAAGTCACTGGTGTCGAATTGAGACTATTTATTAGGTTTTCTATCTAGCTTGTATTATAATGACCTAAGAGAGAATTGTCCTCTTAGTTATATACAGTTTTAGAACTTGAGAGTATAGAGTACACGCTTGGGAGAGAGATCTGATAGTCATTAACACAAGTCTGACTCCTTATCTATTCTTTACTCAGTTTATTCTATGCAGATTATTCAGATCTTGTAATCATGTCTTAATATGTATATGTCTGAGTTCATTGTTACGATTTACGGTTCATTCAATTGTGTATGTCTTGTGGATTTTATAGAATTGTTAAGGTAATCTTCTTGTTTCTTTGTGTTTAAGATTGTTCTTAATGCTAAGTTGAACTTGATCACCTCATCTTAGAATTAGGGTTCTAGTACGCGCAACGCGAGAGCTTGGTATGACCTGAACATATCTTAACATTCAAATAACGTAACTGATAAGGACTTGATATTACCACTATTGTGCCATGATATCTGCCATATTTAGAGTCTATTATATGGGTTTGAAATATTTTTTAGAGTATTTTCAGGTTCAGATACGTTTTGGAGAACTTTTGTGATTCTGGAGCTATTAGAGATGCCAGAACCTGTGCGAAATGCGTCAGATATTTTAGCTAGGATGGAGACCTTCCTACGGTGCCGATTGAGCTGATCCTTTTATAAAGAAGATATAAATTTGAGTTAGATTTCCAGTGCCACCAGTTTTAAGTCCATATGACGGTTAGATCTAAATATTCCCATTTTACTGAAGATGGTCTGTCTGCCTGCCGCGAGAGGAAGCTGCCGAGAAGATGAAGGAGTGTTGATAGACGGCATAGACTTGGTGTCGTCGACGGTGATCCAGAAGACTGCGCCTGACTTGTTTTATGGCCTACTTAAGCCCAGAAGCCATCACAAATCACCAAAATACCCATGGACGACCTAAAACCCTATTTATATGTTTTCTAAGCCATTGTTGACGGTTACACTTGAAACGCTAAGCAAGCTTTATTCTATCTATTGTTCTAGGGTTATGAGAGAAGGTAGGAAATTCTCCAGAGTCCTCCTGAAACTCCTTTGATTTTTATTTGATTGTTATTCTACATTTATTCTACATTTATTCTATTCATCTATGATTTCTATGACAAAGATCATGTCTGAATAGATCTCTTGTTAGGTTCAGAGTTTATTAATGGTACTGATGGATTAGCCAAACAATAGAATTGCTAGGGTGATTATTAGTTCTATCAATATAATTATGTTTATTGTTTTGTATTCTAGAGTAGCTAACTAAAACCCTGATCATAGGATAGTTAGGTGCAAGCGAGAGCATGGTCTACTACCAGAATTAATCATGTTGAGCTAGGTTTGCTAGAAAAAACGAGAGTTTGATTTAGTTAATTTAGTGAACATATCGATTAGGTCTTAATGCTGGACACGTGAGACCATCGATCGAAGCAGGATCATTACCATCGATTGACGGTCATTCCGTGTCAACAAGCGAGAGCTGAGACTTTGGACTTAGTCAATAGATTATACTCGCAGCGAGAGCTGGTCGTCTTTTACATTAGATATGAAGTTCTATGATTAATACCCTTAGCTTATATCCTCTATAATCCACTTGCCCTGAAGCCCTAGATCTAGCTATTATTATTATTGTTTACTTACCAATCAATCAATTATTTGCTATAGTTTAATTTATTGCTTATTAGTCTAGTTTGCCTAGCTTAATCGCGACTGGTATTGAGTTTATTGGTGTGCTCCTGGCCACGCTCCCCTTTTGGATTTGATCCCTAAATACTACAATTTGACCTCTCTTGGCAAGAGTAGTTCGTAGGGTTAATTTGATAGAGTTAACATTTGGAAATACATAATAACCCTCCTGTCAAATTCAGTGCCGTTGCCGGGGAGCAAGGATTCGCCATTAGACTCAATAGGTTTGATTTAGTCTAGGTATTTTTCTATATTAGTTTCCTTACATAAAAAAATTTCTTGTGTTTCAGGTACACACTAATACCAGAAGCAATGAGGATAGTATTTTTGGGTTCTTCAAAAAAGGAACTTGCTGATTCGCGCACGATCCATAAGTTCTAACGAGGGCAGTCGACACCTCCAAGCAATGATCGCTAGCAAAGAGAAGCGAGCATCGATCGACACAAATACTTCACCATCGATCGATACAAACATCATGACATCGATCGACACCCACTCTTCGCCGTCGATCGATACTACTTGTGAAAAGATAGAGAAGGTTGAAGTACTCATAGTGAGAGTTGACAAGAATGACATCTTATGAGACGAACGAGGTCATGCGCACAACAGTGCATGGCAAATGATTCATGAACAAGGGACTTAAATCCCTGATGCTACTTCTGTTACTGTGAATTCTGAGATTAAATGACAAAAAACACTTAGAGACTACAACAGGCCTGAGGATTCCTACGCCAAAAGGTCTGCGATGCCTCGTTCTGCACCACAAAGGAATGTCTTTGAGCTGAATCCTGCACATATATATATATATATATATATATAATATATTATATATATATATATATATATATATATATATTATATATATATATATATATATATATCTCTTTGTGAGTCAGCATCCTTTTCCATGGTCTTCCTCATGAATGTCCCAGTAGCCACCTTGAATCATTCGATGATTTAGCGTCAACCATTAGGTGCAATGGATTCTCTGAAGATTACTACTTCTGCAAATTATTCCCATACTCTCTTGCTGGAGAAGCAGCATGTTGGTTCAAGAGGTTGCCACAAGGATCTCTCACTACCTGGAATGACATCCACGAATGCGTTCCTCACCAACTTTCTCTATGATACTGAAGCAAATATGAAAATCGAGATGGGAATCTATGTTGAGATATACGGTAGAGAAAGAAGAAGAAGATGGATATGGAGAGCTGAGTTGAGTAGAAGAAGCCGATATTAGTGATCCAACTTCAGCATCGATCGACACTTAGATCTCAACATCGATCGGCCCTAAGACCTCATCATCGATCAACACTAACCCCAATTACCGATCGATACCACTCGGCATCCATGAAAGATCGAGTTATCATCACGACATTGCAGACTCGATACTAGAGAGTACCAATGTGACAAGTTGTTATCATGCTCTAGATGTAGACAGAGAAATCACCATGGAGTTTTGGAGGTAGAGGATAGAGAACAACTTGGGTATTTGGATTCGAGCAGGAAAGTCAATATGGAAGACTTCTTAGAGCTGGAGGGAAATCTTGAAGATATGGATCAAGACTTGGAGATGAAGCTTGATGACAATCAGCACACTTCGGGAAAAGAACTAGAGACTTCACCAAAGGCTAATATCGATCGACCCCCACATAATGATATCGATCGATACCCACCGGATGCTATCGATCGACACCGCCCATACGACATTGATTGACACTCATTGTTGGACGAACAGCCAGGTTACATGATTGAACCAGGACCGGTTGAGGAGAGAATGCAAGTGTCCAAGACCTCACATCTTGTTGTCCCTAAACATCAAAGACCACCCATCTGCACAGAAGAAGTTGATGGCTTTAACAAAAGAGTGAAGATGATACATGATCCTATGAAGATTGTGGTTCCATGTGCTGTATTTGAAGTTGAATCTCCTATCCCACCAGATAGAAGTGTGCATCTAGGTTCCTACAATGGGGTATTTGGTGATCATCAGCATGCAATAGTTTCTCAACCAGGGTTGAGATTTACGAGCAAAGTCGACAAAGGCCCAGCAGAAGCAGTAATCGATACTAGAACTGCAGTATTGAACGATACAACCATTGGAGCATCATTCGACCAAAACACCAGAGCGTCGATCGACACTCATCACATATCAGAGCAGAATAAGTTTGAAGTATATCATAATCTCTTGGATGGAGGCACAACGAGATCAGACAAGTCCGTGGGAAAGAAGAAGAGGAATTGGAAAAAGAGAAAAAGGACCATGGGCGGTCCTAAGTTATCATTGATTCCTCACTTCTCAGATGGTGTCAGGAAATACAGAGTGTGCAGCAGATGCTTCTTGCAGCCATTTGCAAATCTTCGAGCACTCCATGTTGCTGAGATGATAGACAAAGGAGAAGAGTCTATGGAGGCTTTCACAAAAAGGTGATGAAGCTGAAGACATTGGATATTGGGAATTGTTTCGGAGCAAGTCCCCAATCTCATCAAACTGAATCAGAATTCTAAAATGTCAAGTTTAGGACTATAACAAGCGTTGAGTGGGAGGCAACCCACTGTTTAGTAAGTTTTTATTTAGGTTTTACATATATTACTATTTATTTTGAGTTTTATTTTATTTGTACAGACTATTTGAGTCCACGATCGATAGACATCATAGAGGCACCATCGGTCGACGTTGGATCGCGACCATTGATTGAACACACATGCCTACCATCGATCGACACCCTCTTACAGAGAGACGTATCGAGTTTCTCTCTTAAGCTATTTACTTATGATTTAGTTTTTCTTAACCAATATGGGATGATTTAGTTTGGGGATAATGTAATTTAAGTCTGGGGGAGGTTCGTTAATGTTATTTAATTTGTTTTGAGTCTTATTTACTATATATATATATATATATATATATATAAGATTTTCAAAAAGCTTTATTGAGTCAAGAAGGGGACTATGATCAAGATTTATTATTGACTAACCACACTTTAGCACTATTATTAGAAGGTTGTTTGCAGAGATTACTAGAGATACCAAAGTGGATCATCCTACCGCTATATCACACTTTCTTAGAAAGTTTGAAGGAATCGAAGCTGATTTTTAACACTAATTCTAACATTAATTGCTTGTTTTGGGATTTGGTATACACTAGATCGGATTCCTTCTGCAAGTCTGGAAGGTAAAAGACTTTGTGCTTCTGATTCCCCTCTTCCTCCCCTTCAGATAAAAAAAAAGGTGTCGAACATGATTTGGTGCCTACAACCATTAAGCTTGATTCATGTGATCCTAGAAAGAGATAAATGTCAAAAAGAAGTGAACATGATCTGGTGGCAAAAACCATTAAGGCTTGATTCATGGAAGCCTATCCAAATATCTTAGTCAAATAAAAAAAAATGATACCCTCAAAAGAAGGGAGACATTGACTGAGAAGAAGTGCGAAGAGAGAGAGAGGAAAGGAACCAGAGAAGGCTACCTGTGTGTTCAGATACTTGCAGAGGTAAGAGTCCATATATCCTTTGATCGATACTCCCAAGGTAAATCATGCACTTTTATTTTATGCAAAAAAATGAAATCAGTAGAGGGGCGAGTCAGACTAGTATTCGCTAAGTTGTTGATAGAATGAAATTGGTTGCTATACTAGGATAAGGTAAATAAAGTTTCTCTGTGATTGACTTGATAGGATGTGGTTGCAAAAAAATAGGATGATAGTTATACTTAGACATTATGTGAGTCTCCGCTTTTCAAAAGCACATTCACAGGTTTTGTTAGCTTGAGGACAAGCAAAAGTTTAAGTATGGGGGAGTTGATAGGGCTTGATATTTACCACTATTGTGCCATGATATCAGCCCTATTTAGAGTCTATCATATGTTTTTGGAGTAGTTTTTAGAGTATTTTCAGGTACAGGTACGTTCTGGAGAATTTTGGTGATTTTGGAGCATTTAGAGATGCAAAACAGTGAAGATGCGTGAGATGTTTAGCTATGGATGGAGACCTTCTCATGGTGCGATTGATCTCAGCTTTTGACAGAAGATAGATATTTTAGTTAGCTTTCTAATTCCACCGGTTTGAGGTCCATCTGACGGTTAGATCTAACGTGATGCTCATTTTACTGAAGAGTGGTCTGTCTTCCTCACGAGAGGAAGCTGCCGAGAAGATGAATGAGTGTCGATCGATGGCACAGCCTTGCTGTCGATCGACAGTGATCCCAGAAGACAGGCCCGACTTGTTTTATGGCCAACTTAATCCCAGAAGCCATCACAAATTACCCAAATACCCATGGACGACTTAAAACCCTATTTATATGTTTTCTAAGCCATTGTTGATGGCTATGCTTGAAACGCTAAGAAAGCTTTATTCTATCTATTTTTCTAGGGTTAGGAGAGAAGGGAGGAATCCCTTTAGAGTCCTCATGGAACTCTTTTGATTCTTATTTGATTTCTATTCTACATTTATTCTATTCATCAATGATTTATGTGAGAAATATCATGTCTAAGTAGATCTCTTGTTTGATTAAGGGTTTATTAATAGTATTGATGGATTAGCCAAAAAATAGAATTGCTAGGGTGATTATTAGATCTATCATTAGAATTGTGTTTATTGCTAGGGTGATTATTAGATTTATCATGAGAATTGTGTTTATTGCTTGTGTTCTAGAGTAGCTAACTAGAACCCTTATCATAGGATAGTTAGGCACAAGCGAGAGCATGGTCTACTACCAGAATTAATCCTGTTGAGCCAGGTTGCTAGTAACAAACGAGAGTTGATTTAGTTAATTTGGTGAACATATCGATTAGGTCTTAATTCTTGACTCGAGAGACCATCGCTTGATGCAGGATCATTGCCATCGATCGACGGTCATTCCGTGTCAACAAGCGAGAGCTGAGACATCGACCTTAGTTAATAGATTAGACTCGCAGCGAGAGCTGGTTATCTTTTACATTAGATATCGAGTTCTATGATTAATACCCTTAACTTCTATCCTTTATAATCCATTTGCCTGAAACCTTAGATCTAGCTATTTATTATTATTTTTTACTTACCAATCAATTAATTATCTGCTATAATTTATTTACTGCTTATTAATATATTTGTCTAGCTTAATTGCGAATTTATTGTGTGCCCACGCTCCCTAGGGATTCGATCCCTAAATACAACAATTTGACCTCTCTTGGCAAGTGTAGTTCGTAGAGTTAATTTGATAGAGTTTGAACTGAAATACATAAAAACTCTCCTGTCAGTAATAAACAAGATTTGAATGGGAAGTTTAGACAACTCATTAACTGCAAAACCAATACTGTTTGGAATGAGCGTCGATCGATACCACTTATGGACATCGATCAACACTCAGTTGAGATGCGCGAGAGATATCTCCTAAACCTTAAGGTTAGAGTTCGAGAAACGGTACTTAATTAAAACCCTAGCAATCTATTAGTCTGCATTACCTTATCCTACCTGAGAGTCTCCCCTAAGTCTAATCCTTAATTTGATCTTGACAAAACAAATCAATTATTATTATTATAATTCATCTAGCTTTAATTCAAAAGCTATTGCGTAATCCTAGAGTCTTTGTGGATTCGATCTCTAAGTACTACATTGAACCTCTTATTTGAGAGAGTAAAAGTGGGGAATATGGTTAATTTGAAAGTGAAATAAAATCCCATATCAAATTTGGCGCCGTTGTCGGGGTCTCTTTCTTATTTCCATTAGATTTTGTTTAGAATATTTTCTAGATTTTTACTTTACTGTCTGCTAAATTATTCTTTCCCTAATCCTCATGATGCAGGTACTTAAAGGAGAGAATATGGATTAAGGAAAAAAACAACCGATCGACGGAGCTAATCCGGAATCGATCGAAGCTAGTCCACTACTGTCGTGCGACACCCTTCCATTTACATCGATTGATACCGATCAGCCGGAAGCAGGTAAGTAAGCCTTTACTGATTCTGATAATAAGAATGTAGTCTTGATAGAACCAATGAACAATAAAACTAACGAAGCAAGCCAAATCATTAATGAACAAGGGGGCTTCAATCCCTGCTCAAATCACTAAATCTCCAAAGAGTAAGATAAAGCATGAATTTCTAATGCTTGAATACCTAAACCCCAGCAGGACCTAGTCCAATAGGTCTGCAATTCGATTATATGATAACCATACATGAGGCTCTAGGCTTGATATCGACTTCCTCGTATGTGGTTTTCCTACCGAACACCCGAACGATCACATCGAGATGCTAGAAGACATGGTGAACGAGGATTTCAATCGCAGCAAACTTTTTCCTTTTTCCATTGACGGTGACGCCAGGAGGTGGCTGAACCAGCTACCACCAGGATCCCAGACTTGTTGGGAAGATATTAGAAGTGCTTTCATCAATCACTTCTTTGACGAGGAGAGATACTAGGAAGCAAGGAGAGAAATATCCACATTCATTCAAGGTAGTCGCAAATCCTGTAAAAATTCCTGGACGAGGTTTAAGATACCAACTTTCGTGCCCACACCATGGATTCTTAGAACCCCAACTCATTAGCACTTTCTATAGAGGACTAAACCTAGACTATCAAACCATCCTTGATACAGCCAGCGAAGGGAACTTTGGCACCCGAAGCCCTGCTAGTGCTACGAGGCTGATAGAAAACATAGCTTTAGGTAGAGATTTCAAAAAAGAGACACCAAAAGGAAGGAACCACCAATGTTCGCAGAGGAGGAGCACTCGATCCGAGTAAGAAAGACTGTGGCATCAGTTGCGGCCCTTCTGGATAGACATAGTTGATCTCAACATTATGGTGATGATGATGTTGTTTCTTCCAACTTAAAAAAATGAGTTGAGTTCCTTGATATGATGAGTCTGAACGACCAACGATTTAGAGAAAGCGCTATCAATTTCACAAGCAACTATGACACCACGGTGAACAAACACGGAAGAAGTTCAAAGTCAAAAATGAACCAAGTCTTCACAGGAAACCATGTAATATTCACCAACCTCAAGGAGAAGTAAGATCTAATATACTCAAATATGAAGGAAAAATTCAAAACTATTAGTGAACACGTCAAGAGGATCGATAACCAAGTGGCGAGTAACGTTATTTCCAACAGGAAAGAGGACGGATTCTTACCTGGTAAAACGGACGCTAACCCCATGAGTCATAGCAATGTCGTAGCTTTACGAAGCGGTAGAAAACTCACCCCTGGCGTTAAAGAAAGCATCACTATCGACGAATTCGCAAAAATCACGACAGATGAAAAAGAAAAATCGCACGCTATCCCGCTCGAAATTGACGAGAAACTGAAGGATTGGAAAAGACTGACGACCTTCAGGAATTGTTTACTAAACTGAAGGGAAATAACACGGAAGTAGGAGACGTCGATCGACGCTCTGAAGCAAGAAGCGATCCACTCAGAGCCAGAAAAAACCAAACCGGTCAGAAAAAGGTCTACCAACCGAAACCCCTTTTCCTCCAAAAATGCTAAGAAGAAGAAGCTGCTAAAAAACCCAATATGCAAGAAAGCATTTGACAAAGTATTCATTGAGATGCCGCTACGCGATGCCATTCACATCTCGTTCGCTATTAAGCAATACATGTAAGATGAGGCATCGCGAGGATTCCATGAAACAAAATATTGTGTGATGATGGTATCCGAAGAAGTGAGCGAAATTATTTATGGAAAAATCCAGTTAAACTCCCTGATCCCGGTAGTTTTATCCTGGACTGCACTATCAGCAATGAGATATTCCAAAGATCCCTCTGCGATTTAGGCTCTAGTGTAAACTTGATGCCTTATTCAGTTTCAGTCACCCTCGGGCTAACACAGTTTCAACCTACCAGGGTCACTCTCATTTTAGCTAATAGTTCCACTAGAATTCCAGAAGGACGTGTCCGTACGCATTCATAACTGCGATATACCTGTAGATTTCAAAGTGCTTAAATATGGGCGAGAACCCATAAACCCAATTATCTTAGGAAGACCTTTCCTGGCCACTGCCGGAGCGATCATTGATGTCATAGAAGGACGTATATGCCTAAACATCGGGAAGATACCGATGGTCTTTGACATGAAAAAGATAATAAAACAGCCTTTGATCGGCGGTCAACCTACCATATCGATTACATTTCCGACCTAGTAGATGAATCATTGATAGATATGGCTCAAACGATCCTAGAGAGAGAGCAATCACATCTCCTGAAGGCGACATCTTCCCGTTAGATGATCGGACTGAAGAATATACAACATCAACAGATGCCACAAAAGAGGTTTTCAATCTCAATATTGAAGAACTCCATTTATCAGACCCCATCGATCACCCCGATATATCCGTCGATCTACAACGTTTTGTAACCGACAACTGGAGCAAAGAGAAATCACCTAAATCAAGCTTAAACCACTTGCAGCTGGTATAAAATACGCTTTTCTTTACGAGAAATCTTATCCTGTCATCATAAATGCTAACTTGAGTAGCGGAGAGCAAGCATTGTTGCTGAATAAGCTGCGGAAGCACCGCAAGGCTCTTAGATATTCATTAGATGACATCGCGGGAATCTCTCCTGATTTATGCATGCATAGGATACACCTTTATAATTGATATAGCCTATTTACTACCAGTTTTAAGCCATGTTATATGCTATATTTAGGGTCTATTATGTAAGTCTAGACTATGTTTTAGAGTCTTTACAGATCCAGGTACGTTTTGGAGATATATGGAGATACTTGAGAGAGTCTAAACACAAGATAATCGTTGATCGACGCAGAACCCTGACATCGACCAATGTTACAAGACCAAGGTTGATCGATGTTGCAAACTTGTCATAGATCGACAACCAAATCACAGACAACCGATCTAAAGCCCAAGTTAGATACAAATGAGGAAGATGCCCTTGACGAGTTTTGACATAGATTTTAGGGTTTATATTTATGTGTTACAGAGAGAAAAGAGAGAGAGAATGTTCTTGAGAGTTTAGTTTTCTATCAAAGTTTTAGGGCAGAAGATTCATAACTCCTTAGGGAGATTTGTAACGGAACCCCAATATTGTATCTATGCATTATATTTAGACTATTGTTTTTTTTTTCAATTATGTCTGAGCAATTATCAACTACATTTAAGGTTGAATGATAACAATCTTGGATTAGCCCAAAAGTTGGATTTCTAGGTTAGGCTAATATCCATCAATTGAGTTGTGCTGCATGCTTGCATTCTAGGTAGCTAACTAGGATCTCGAAAGTAGGACATGGACGAGTACGAGACTAAGTTTTGTGCCAGAATATACTCAATTGAACTAGGTTGTTAGGCGCATGCAAGAACTGATTTAATTAGCTTGGTGAACTTATCAAATCTTGTTCACACTTCCTTCTGATTTCACCGTCGATCGACATCAAACCTTATCCGTCGATCGATGGTCTTTCCTTTTGCTCGCATACGAGATTTGGAGTTAAAAGGGTCAAAATATTTAATATTTGAGTTCTAGAATATTTACATTTTCGTGCTTCCTATTCCCTATAATCCATTAAGCTTGAAACCCTAGATCTAGCATATTTACATTTGCATCTAGTTAATTAAATAACATATTTCCATATTTACATTATCAACATATTTCCATATTGAATCTATACCTCTTAATAAGGAATATTTCCTTGACTGATTGTTCACTACTAATATATATATATATATATATATATATTATATATATATATATATCTAGCTAGCTTAGTCTTTAGAAATAAGAAATCTATTATTGTGCCATTGCTCTCTGTAGATTCGATCCCTAAGTACTCAGCCTGATCTCTTTTGGCAAGAGTATTATTTGTGTGTTAAGATTAGGGTTAATTTGATAGTTAATTGTTTAGGATATTCATACACTGCTTGAACAATAAACACACCCATGTCAGATTTGGTGCCGTTGCCGGGAGCATTGATCGCCATTAGATTTAATTTCTAGGATTTAGTCTAGGTTTGTTTTTACTTTCGAGTCACCAAACTTTTTTTTCCTTTAATTTTCAGGGGCATGCAAAGAAATACAAAGAGCAATAAAGGACAAGAACTAATATTTATCAGACACAAAAAAAAAATCGAACGTACGATCCGCAAAGAAAGATGACAAGCATCAATCAAAAGCACATGCATAGGGTTGACCGACACTTCTTCATGGACCGCATCGACCGACATCAGAACTTGAGCATCGATCGACAGTAGCAGACGAGTTCAGATGGTTGAGACTTTAGTATTGGTTCAGGATGAGAGTGGAGGACTTGCATGACCTCGACGTTCATCTGCGTAATGCAGCAGGACAAAAGATAGACGATCATGGGACCCTAATACCTGATATAGAAGCAGAAATAGAAGCAGACACTGCAGTAGCTCAACATGAAGTTAATGCCCAAGCTGCTCAGAGAACACTGACTGACTACAACCGTCTAGAACAGTTCTACGTCAAAAGATCCGCCATTTTCCCTCCAGCTTCATTCAGAGAAACAATTTTGAAATCAAGCCCACTTTCTTTGGACTTGTAGCACATACACCTTACCATGGGTTGCGACATGAGCACCCTATGGATCATCTGGAGCGATTTTAGGATCTAGTGAGCCAATGGATTCCTGAGGATTATCTCTTTGGTAAGCTCTTTAAGTTCTCAATTGCTGAAAAACTTCGTATTGGCTTAAGTAGTTACCACCAGGATCTTTGACATCCTTGACTGACATCAAGAACGCTTTTTTGCGTAATTTCTTTTATGATTGGTATTTTTTCACAAGAGCCTTCAGAGTCTTTCAGAAACTCATGGATCAGATTCAAGTCATACTAGAGAGATTGTCCACATCACGGGTTCAACGAAGTTTCAGTTTCTTAGCTCTTTCTTCAGAGGTATTGGATTACAATATCAGATGGCTTTGGACACAACTAGTGAAGGGAATTTCAGCGCTAGGAGTTCTGAAGAGGCTACGAGATTGATTGATAATCTGGCATCCACCAGCAGTACCACAAACACAAATTTTGAGAGAAAGAAATCAACTCCAACTTTGAGCAAGGAGAAGATTGTAGAGGTCAAGGAAAAACTGGATAGTGTTCAGAAATTTCTCAAGAAGCAGATTTACTTTTGCAGAAGTAGAAGCAATAGAGTCTGGAGAGGATGAGATCGAAGAAGAGGATGTTAACTACATTGATGGGAATGGTTTGTAGAGAAAAGGGAATCCAAGTTTCAACAGGAACTCCTATGGGAATGGTCAATGGAGGAACTTTAATCAGGTTTCACAGTGGAAATCTTTCAACAACAACAAGACTTATGGATCTTCTTACTACCAGAATCCTCCTCCAAAGGCTCAAGAATGCAGATCGAAGCAATGGTTGATAGAGTTTTAGAGGGACAATAGAAGATGACTTTGGATTTCAATGGAAAGATAGATGGTCTGTACCTCAACCTCAATACCAAGTTCGAAAACCTCATCACCCATGTGAAGAAATTGGAGAATTAAGTGATGTAAACAAGTGAAACCATTAAGAGGCATGAGAGCCTGATCAAAGAGAAAAATGGAGACTGGATAGAAACATCACGTCAATGCATTGTTTGATGATGATTTTTGGCAGGAAGTTAAGAGAGAGAAGCTCCAAGAAGGAGATTTTTTTTGTGGAAAGTTTTATGTCATTTGGCAGTTCACATTGGTGTCGATCGACAAAAATTCCTACAGTACCAGTTGCTTCGTGTGAATCGACTAACATCGGATCGACACAGAGAAGAGACCACGCGACCGACAGAGAGATAGTAGTATTGATCGACATTGCGACCTGAGCATCGATCGATGGATGAGTAGAACAGTTTGACTGTCGAGAATCAATACAAGTTTGATTGTGCGTCCAATCGTGACGGTTTTAGAACATAATACAGACACATCTGAAGCCATTGATCTTAATATAGAAACGAGGGACACTCCAAGAGGAAGTAAAAGATCCCCAAACATCAACAAAAGAAGCCAATGAAAAAGAGATGGATTAGCTTTGCTAAAATAGTTAAAAAATTTCTTTAGATATTCCTTTTTGAAGTTTATTATACTCACAGATTGTGGATGTTTTTCAGGGAAATAAGGGAGACAGATGATGATATAGACATCATGTTCAATCATCTCAGAGAGAAGATGAGGACTTGTCTAAGGAAGAAAAATGATCCTGGAAAGTTCGTGGTTCCATGCTTCATCAAGGGAAACGAATATCCTAATTCTCTTTGTGATACTGGATCATCAGTGAGCATTATGCCAAGAACTACGGCAGAGGATCTGAACCTGAAAGTGGAACCCTCCAATGATTCTTTCACATTCGTAGACTGCTCAAAGTGAACTCAGGAGGGATGGTAAAATCATTAGTGAGCATTATGCCAAGAACTATGGCAGAGGAGCTGAACCTGAAAGTGGAACCCTCCAATGATTCTTTCACATTCGTAGACTGCTCAAAGTGAACTCAGGAGGGATGGTAAAATATCCAGTGCAGACTAACAACACCATAATGAACGCGAAAGTGGGTAATCGAGCATCGATCGACGGCATCTCGATGAATTATGTAATGATGCAGAGCTTGTGGCCACATTCTTATGAAATTATGAGTTCAAATAAGAGACGCAATATGGAAAATCGATCAATAACCATCCCATACAATCGATCGACGCGTTTACAGTTTAGCAATCGGTGGACACCCGCCCTTTGTTATCGATCAAAAATTATACTTCAGAACCGATGAAAATCTACCATGCAGATTTGAATACAACCCAGCCTACCTCTAGTACTACGAAGATTTCAAAGAATAAGAGATAATCGAGTATTGTGCTATTGCTAATGAAGAAGATGGTGTTTTTCATGTTTCCCATCTAATCGGGAAGTCAACATCGATCGACGGTAGCCTTACACCATCGATCGATACTGATATTAAGGCAAAGTCCGAACTAGATTCAGAAGCAGAACACGAGAAGGAATATGGTTATCTACAACAAGATGAGTTCGGTATTATGAGAGATCCGGATGGTCATGCAAGAGCTGTGAATGGCAGAATTCTACATATCATGAGGGAAGATGTAGCAGATATAGTTGCAACGGCTAATGGAGCCGGCAAACTTTTAAGCCAACAGTTAGATTATCAAGCATCGATCGATGGTCACCATACACCATTGATCGATAGACATCAGGCATACTGAGGACACAGTGAAGCTTATGAAGCATACGATGCAGATTACAGAGAGGACGAGCTGACTGAGTATCGCAGCCTAGCACCAGAAGACGCTGGCTGGGTAATGAACGCGAAAGTGGGTAATCGAGCATCGATCGACGCATCTCGTGGCCATCGAATGACACCAGACGCAAACAATAACAAGAATTTAGAGCAGAAGATACATAAATTGGTTATCTTAGACCAGATGAGTTTGAAATTTCAGAGACCTAGAGGGACGTGCATGGGCTCTTTATAGGAGAATTCTACATATATATAAGGAGGACGTAGGAGATGTCCTTTTATGGCTAATGGATCAGGAATTATTTGGATAACCGCAGCAGCCTTCGATCGACATTGAGGAGAAGAAGAACGAATCAATCCATGATGATCTCTCCACTTCCAAACATCCAAGATCGATCGACGACAGACAACATGCATGGATCGACACCGCCTTTCTAGGGTTCCACCAGTTTTGTACATCTAATGCATATGGTTTCAGAAAGTCAAAAATCGATCAATTGGATAAACCCCCTATCGATCAACGGTCTTCTAGAGCATGGAACGAGAGCTTATGATGCTGACGGCAGAAGAATTTTCCATTGGGAAAAGAAAGATGAGTATGGCATCTACAAAGATGAGAATGGTAATGCACGAGCTATAGACGGAAGAGTAGTGAATCTGCAAGAAGAAGACATCAGCGCATTTCTAGAGAAAGCTACTATGTTTGAGCAGAGCTACATACGTTTACAAGAACATGCAGAAAAGATCGCTATGTCTATGAAGAAACAAAAGACACACAGCAGAGTAGAGATTGATGATATTGTGCATGAGATCTACAAAGCTCAAGAGATGTCACTAGATGATTTCTACAAGAGGCTTGGTGATGTCTACAATCCTATAGACAAGTGCCTCACCATTTTGACTACACAAATGGATGAGATGAAGCAAGATTTGGACAATGTTCAAAGACATCATGCGAGTGGAGCAGACAAACTGACATCGATCGACGGCAACATCAGGCCATCGATCGATACTGAGATGGACATACATAAAACCTCAGCAGAAAAAAATTCGAAGACACGTTAGATGAGATTGTTTTTTCTCAGAGCCTGATGAAGGAAGATATTTCTCAGAAATTGGAGGATATATCAGAGACTGCAGCTGCCATACTTACAATGCTACAACGCAGTATTGCGAATCTACAAAGGAGGTTGCATTCAGTGGAGGTTGCTAAGGAGATTATAAAGAATGAGGAAAGCCAGAGGAGTGAGGCAATGCGAAGCTTCATTGGTATATGGTTTCAGAAGAGAAAAGAAGATATAGACGCTTGTTTTCCAAGTGTTTATCCACCTCCATACTAGTCAGTAAGTTCCAAACATCGAGCTTAAGAATATATCCAAATGTTGAGTGGGAGGCAATCCACTATTTACTAAGTTTTACTCTATTTTTTTGCAGATTGTTTGAGTCCACCATCGATCGACACCACAGAGGCACCATCACTCGACAATGGATCGCGACCATCGATCGACCACACCCGCCTACCGCCGATCGACACTCTCTTAGTAAAGGGGTGACTCAAACTAGTGTTTGCTAAGTTGTTGGTAGAATGAATTTGGTTGCTATACTAGGATAGGGTATATAAAGTTTCTCTATGATTGACTTGATAGGATGTGGTTGCAACATAGTAGGGTGACAGTTATACTTAGAAATTATGTGCGTCTCCGCTTTTCAAAACCTCTTTCACAGGCTTTGTTTGCTTGAGGACAAGCAAAAGATTAAGTCTGAGGAGCTGATATAGTTTATTTATTACCAGTTGTAGGCCACGTTATAGGCTCTATTTAGGGTTCTCTAGACTATATTTTACATGCTTTACAGGTCCAAGTATGTTTTGGAGATATATTGAGATACTTAGAGCTTTTGGAGCATTTAGAAGAGAAGAATCTGTAGCTGATCATTGAGAGAGTCGAAGTACAAGACAATCGTCGATCGACGACGCAAACTTGACATCGACCGATATTACAAGACCAAGGTCGATCGATGTTGCACACTTGACATTGATTGACGACCAAACCATAGACAGCCGATCTCAAGCCCAAGTTAGAGACAAATGACGAAGATGCCCTGGATGAGATTAGACCTAGATTTTAGGGTTTTATATTTATGCATCACAGAGAGAAAGAAAGAGAGAGAATGTTCTTAAGAGTTTAGTTTTGTATCATAATTTCAGGGGAGAAGATTCATAACTCTTAAGGAAGATTTGTATTGGAGCCCCAATATTTTATCTATGCATTACATTCAGACTATATATCTTTATTTAACTATGTCTGAGTAGTTATCAACTAGATTTAAGGTTGAATGATAACAATCATGGATTAGCCAAAAAATTAGGATTGCTAGGTTAGGTTAGTATCCATCAATTGAGTTGTGCTTCTTGCTTGCATTCTAGAGTAGCTAACTAGGATCTCGAAAGTAGGACATGAATGACTCCAAGAGTAGGTTTGTGCCATAATAGACTCATTAAACTAGGTTGTTAGGCCCATGCGAGAGCTGGTTTAATTAGCTTGGTGAACTTATCAAATCTCGTTCACACTTCCTTCTATTTTCACCGTCAATCGACATCAGGCATTATCCGTTGATCGATGGTCTTTCCGTTTGCTAGAATACGAGAGCTGGAGTTATAAGGGTCAAAATAAGGAGTACTAGATTAGGAGTTATCGAACTACCGTTACATAAGATTTGCAAGATTTGATTTTTCTCTTTGGGATTGCGTATCCCATGGTTCACGATGAACCATCAATCAATTCATATGAGGTATCGTCGATCGATGGTCGTTTTATATCTACATCGATTCTTATTTTTTACTTTGTTGATTAAATGCAGATGGACGAGAGGCGAACCAATGCACGATATGAGACCACTAGCTCCAGTGCTCCGCCACAGGGTCCTCCATGACACAACCCTTGGCCAAAGGAAGAAGAGAGCTTGATCGTGACATTCGAGGATTATCCTAACCCTCGAAAAGCTATTGCCTCGAGGGAATGAACCCATAGGCCATTCCACGAGGATTGGGACGACTACGACAACCTCTAATATAACGCTTGGAAAATCATTTCTATTGAGCCTGACGTGGGTGTGTTTTTATGTTTTAATAGGGTAATAATATCCTAAACATACAACTGTCAAATTAACTCTTAATCCGAACACACAATACAATAATACTCTTGTCAAGAGATATCAGGTGTAATACTTAGGAATCGAATCCACAGAGAACAAAGGCACACAATGGATTTCTTATTCCTAAAGGCTAAGCTAGGTAACTATATATATTGCTAGCAAGTAATCAGGTCAAGGAAATATTCCTTATTAGAAGGTATAAATGCAATATGGAAATATGCTAACAATACAAATATGGAAATATGCTAGTAATGTAAATATGGAAATATGCTAATAATGTAAATAAGGAAATATGCTAGTAATGTAAATATGGAAATATGCTAGTAATGTAAATATGGAAATATGCTATATCAAGGGTTTCAGGCAAGTGGATTATAGTACATAAAAGTTAAAGGTATTTAATCATGAAACTCGAAATCTAATGTAAAAGACACCAGCTCTCGCATGCGCGCCTAATCTATTGACCAACTCCAATGTCTCAGCTCTCGCTTGTTGACACGGAATAACCGTCGATTGATGGCAATGATTCTGCGTCGCTCGATGGTTTCTTGAATGAAGCGTTATGACCTAATTCGATAAGTTCACTAGATTGACTAAATCAGCTCTCGTTTGTTTCTAGCAACCTAGCTAACCAGAATAGATTCCGGTAGTAGACCATGCTCTCGCTTGCGCGTAACTATCCTATTATCAAGGTTCTAGTTACCTACTCTAGAACACAAGCAATAAAAACAATTCTATTAATAGATCTAATAATGACCTTAAAATTCTATTGTTTGGCTAATGCATCATTACCATTGATAAACCCTAAACCTAGTTGACTATTACTCAGACATAATTAAAGTAAGAATTATAATCTGATAAAATGCATAGATAAAATAATGGGGTTTCAAAGCACACTTAGAACACTTAGTACCCCTTGTACTAGTACAAAACAACACACAAGCACTCACACAAAACTAGCACACTTAGCATAGTGCAATACATAAATTATAAATATAAAACCCTAAAGTCTAGGTCAAAACTCGTACAAGGGTAATCTTGTAATCTTGTGTCATGTCTCTAACATGGGCTTGAAAGTCAGCTGTCTGCGAACTGGACATCGATCGATGGCAGATGTGCAACATCGATCGATTTTGGTCATGTAACATCGGTCGACACATACGTTGTATCGTCGATCGATGGTAATCTCGTAGTTCAATCCTCTTCAATGATCAGCTACAAATTATTCCTCTCCAAATGCTCCAAAAGCTCCAAGTATCTCCATATATCTCCAAAACGTACTTGGACCTGAAAAGACTTTAAAACATAGCCTAGACACATATAACAAACCCTAAATAGAGTCTATAAACATGGTCTAAAACTGGTAATAAATAGGCTATATCAAATCCCCCAGAACTTAACATTTTGCTTGTCCTCAAGCAAACAAGCATGTGAAAGATGTTTTGAAAAGCGGAAGACTCACATATTGTCTAAAATTTTCACCTTGCTTTATTGCAACCACATCCTATCAAGCAAATCACAGAGAAACTTTATATACCATATCCTAGTATAGCAACCAAATCCATTCTACCAACAACTTAGCAAATACTAGTCTGGCTCGCCCCTCTACTGATTTAATATCTTTGCATAAAATAAAAGTGCAGGGCTTTACCTTGAGAGTATCGATCAAGGGACACATGGACTCTTAGCTCTATAAGTATCTGAACACACATGCAGCCTTCTTTGATTCCTTTCATCTTTCTCTTCTCACTTCTTCTCAGTCAATGTATCCCTTCTTTTGAGGGTATCATTTTATTTTTTTAATTGACTGAGACATTTGGATAGGCTTCCATGAATCAAGTCCTAATGGTTTTTGCAACCACATCCTATTCACTTCTTTTTAACCTTTTTATCTATTTATAGGATTATATGAATCAAGCTTTAATGGTTGTAGCCACCAAATCATGTTCGATTCCTTTTTAATTTGAAGGGGAGAGAGAGGGGAAGACTTGCGGAAGGAATCCGATCCAATGTATACCAAATCCCAAAGCAAGCAAATAATATCAGGATTAGCGTTGGAAATCAGCTTCGGTTCCTCCAAACTTTCTAAGCAAGTGTGATATAGTGGCATGATGATCCACTTTTGTATCTCTAGTAATCTCTACAAATAACCTTCTAAGAATGGTGCTTATAGCATGGTTAGTCAATTATAAATCTAGATCATAGTTTCCTTCTTGACTCAATAAAACGTTTTCGAAAAAAACTTATATAGATATAAATAACACTCAAATAGCATTAGTAAACCTCCTACAGACTTAAATTACAATATCCCTAGTGTAATCCGCCCGGATTGGTTACAAAAACAAAATCATAAGTAATTAGCTTAAGTATAGAACTCGATACCTCTCTCTGTAAGAGAGCGTCGATCGATAGTTGGATATGGGTGTCGATCGATTTTAAACCAGAAAGTTCCTATTTCATAAAAAACTTAAAAAAAAACACAATATCAGTAATACCTCCCTGAGACTTAAACAACACTATCGTCAGTCTTATACAGTCTGCGATTGGGAAAAAAATAAATCATAAGACCAATTTTAACAAGAAAAAAACTGATACAGCTGCTCGCTGATGGTGACCGTCGATCGACACAGTTAAGTGCATATCGATCGATGCGTTGCTTACCCCGTCGATCGGCAGTGATCAAGTGTCGGTCGATGCTCTATACAGATTGTCTTCCTTGATTTTTTTTTAAAAAAATAATCTGAAATAAATAAATACGAAAATTAGTAATAAATGAAGAATAAAAACTAATCAAAACTTACCCAACAGTGGGTTGCCTCCCACTCAGCGCTTGATTAGAGTCGTAAGCTCGACATTGTGAATGCTCTGACTAGAAAGGAGGTTGATCAACACTTGGAAAACAAGTGGGTACATCTTCTTTGCTCTTCTAAAACCATGTACCAATGCAGTTTCTGATTGGCCTCATCTCCTCTGATTTTCTCGTTCTTGATGATCTCCTTAGTAACTTCCAGTGAATGTATTCTTCTTTGTAGATTTTCAATACTGCGCTGGAGCATTCTAAGTCTGGCAGCTATAGTGCCTCACATTTCTTCTAGTTGCTGAGAAACATCTTCCTTCATCAGGCACTGAGAAAAAGTATTATCAGAGAACCTTTCTTCTAGGTAGCGTTCTGCTGCGAACTTATGTCTGTCGAACTCAGTATCGACCTATGGCAAGGTGTTACCGTCGATCGATGTCACTTCATCCGGTCTACTCGCATGCTGTCTCTGAAAAGAATCCATGTCTTGCTTTATCTCATCCATGCGTGTAGTCAAATCGTGAGGCATTTCTCTATAGGATAGTAAACGTCATCAAGCCTCATATAGAATTCATCCGCTAACATCTTCTGAGCTTGGTAGATCGCATGCACAATATCATCTATCTCTGCTCTGTTGTATGTCTCCTGCTTCTGCTCCGTGTTGTCGATCGATGCTGGTACATGTGCGTCGATCGATGGCTGTTGCGGTTGTCTAAAGAAATTTCGCTGATCGTCCAGCCATGAGAATGGCGTCTGCTACATCTTTCTTCGGTAAAGTTAGAATTCTCCCATAAAGACCTCATGCACGTCTTTCTACATCTCTGAAAATTCCAAACTCATCGGGTCTGAGATAACCAGCTTATGTTTCTTCTGGTCCAAGTGAAGGGTCTGGTGTACGTTTGATGTCGTTTGATGGCCTAGATAGGCCGATTGTTGATGCTGGATTGCCTACTCTCGCGTCCATTATCCAGACAGGTTCATCGTCATCATAATCTGAACCATATTCTTCGTAGGCTTCACTGTATCCTTGGCATGCCCAATTGGTGTCGATCGATGGTCTGTGGTTGCCATCGATCGATGCTCGATTAGTCAGACCGGAGCCCAAAAAGGTTTCCAGATCCATTGTCCATTGCAAGTATATCTGCTACCTCCTTCATAACGCTTAGAATTCTGCCATCCATAGCTCTTGAGTGACCGTATGGATCTCTCATAATACTGAACTCATCTGGTTGTAAATAACCAGCTTTTCTTTCGTGTTCTTCTGCTGAATCATGTTCGGTTTCTGCTTCGTGTTCAGTATCAATCGATAGCGTATGGTTGTCGTCGATCGATGTCGATTTCCCTCGATTCATGGGAAACATGAAAAAATCCAGCCTCTTCCATAGTAAGCCCTCGGTACTCGATCAGCTCTTCTTCTCTGTAGTTTTCATCGTATTCGAGGTAGGATGGGTTGTAATCGTAATCAGCATGGTGAGTGTGGATCGGTTCTAGGTATGAGTGTCAAGGATGTTGAAGGGCGGGTGTCGATCGATTACTAATGTGCAAGATTGTAGGTCAATTCTAGGGTTTGGGTGTCGATCGATGCTCCATCTACCGATTCCTCATTACACTTGTAATCGCAGAAACATGTGGCCACAAGCTCTGCATCATTACACAATTTCGTGAGGGAAGGTTTATTCTTATAGATTTCATAATAAATATTATGATCAATCAAGGAAAGGCACAACCTGTTTGTCTTCATATCACAGATAGCTCCTACGGTGGCCATGAAAGCTCTTCCCAGTAACAAGGAAGAGTTCCAATTGATCTGGACGCCCATCACATAGAAATCTATCGGGACTAGGACATCTTGAATTTGTAGTGGGACATCTCTGCATATACCTCCTGAGTCTACTCTAGAACAGTCCACAAAGATGAAAGAATCGTTGGAAGTCTTTATTCTTAGGTTTAACTTCTCTGTTATAGCTCTGGGTATGATGCTCACTGATGATCCGGTGTCGCATAGGGCATTGGGAAATTCATAGGTTTTGATCTGCTCATTGCTCACCATAAACATCCCAGGATCAATTTTCTTCTTTAAAGTAATTATTGGCTCCCTCCTAGTATGATCCTTGGCAGCTTCATCGACTATGATAGGCCCTGATGAATCCTTATTCTGCTCTGGAGTTGTAGTATTTGTGACCTTTGGCCTATCAAATTATTTTGTCATAGGTACCATCGATCGATTCTGCGACCTCTGCGTCGAACGAAGCGTGAAGCTATCCCTGATTCCATCGAGTTAACATGAACTGTCGATCGACTTGTAGGGCCTTGTGTCGATCGATGCTTTTGTGGTCTGACAAATGGACTTGGATTTCCTTTCTTCAGCGGCTTCTATTTCTTCATTTTTACCCAAAAATCATCATCAATCACAACATTGATGTGATACTCCTGCCCAGTCTCTTCTTCTTTTATGACCGTAACTTCGTATTTCGTTAAGGGTTTCACTCTTATGCGTCATTTGACTTTCCAACTTTTCCACAGGGATGCTGATATCTTTGATTTTTGTGTTTAGGTGTAGGTACATGAAATCTAGCTTTTCATTGAAATCCACAATCATCTTCTGTCGTTCCCTCAGTATCTTGTCAAACATAAATTCGATCCATGGTCTCCTGGTTGGTTTTGAAATTTCTGCACTTCTGGTAGCTTGGGCATTATCTTGTGCTTCTGTATTAGAGATTATAGTCCCCTGATTGTCTATCCTTTGACCTGCTGCATTACACAGATGACCGCTGAGGTCATGCAAGTCTCTATTCTCATCCTGAACCACAATTATAGGCGAAACCATCTGAACTCGTCTGATGTCTTCGATCGATGCGGATGAGGTGTTGTCGATCGATGCGGATGAGGTGTTGTCGATCAATGCTATATGATCAATATTGGTCGACGGTTGAGTTCTGATGCTGGTTGATGATGTCCGTAAAGATGTATCAGTCGATGCTGAAGGTATGCCTTCGATCGATGCATGTCGTCTTTCTTTTCGAGTTGTTGTGGGTCAGAGAACAATATTCTTGTCCTTTGTTGCTCCTAGTACTCTTTTGCATGCACCTGAAAAAGAAAGAAAAAGAAAGAAAAAGAAAAATCAGTAACCTTGAAAGTAACAAACCTAGACTAAGTCCAAGAAAATAAATCTAATGGAGATCAATGCTCCTCGGTAACGGCGCCAAATTTGATGTGGGCGTGTTTTTATGTTTTAATAGGGTTATAATATCCTAAACATACAACTGTCAAATTAGCTTTTAATCCTAACACACAATTCAATAATACTCTTCTCAAGAGAGATCAAGTGTAGTACTTAGAGATCGAATCCACAGAGAACAAAGGCACACAACAAATTTCTTATTTCTAAAGGCTAAGCTAGGTAACTATATATATTTGTATCAAGTAATAAAGTCAATGAAATATTCCTTATTAGAAGGTATAGATGCAATATGGAAATATGCTAATAATGCAAATATGGAAATATGCTAGTAATGTAAATATGGAAATATGCTAATAATGTAAATATGGAAATATGCAAGTTATGTAAATATGGAAATATGCTAGATCTAAAGTTTCAGGCAAGTGGATTATAGTAGATAGAAGTTAAAGGTATTTAATCATGGAACTCAAAATCTAATGTAAAAGACACCAGCTCTCGCATGCGCGCCTAATCTATTGACCAACTCCAATGTCTCAGCTCTCGCTTGTTGACACAGAATGATCGTCGATCAATGGCAATGATCCTGCGTCGATCGATGGTTTCTTGAATCAAGCGTTATGACCTAATTCGATAAGTTCACTAGATTGACTAAATCAACTCTCTTTTATTTCTAGCAACCTTGCTCAACCAAATAGATTCCAGTAGTAGATCATGCTCTCGCTTGCGCCTAACTATCCTATTATCATGGTTCTAGTTAGCTACTCTAGAACACAAGCAATAAACACAATTCTATAAATAGATCTAATAATGACCTTAACAGTTATATTGTTTGGATAATCCATCAGTACCATTGATAAACCCTAAACCTAGTTGACAATTACTCAGACAAAATTAAAGTAAGAATAATAATCTGAATAAAATGCATAGATAAAATAATGGAGTTTCAAAGCACACTTAGAACACTTAGTACCCCTAGTACTAGTACAAAACAACACACAAACACTCACACAAAACTAGCACACTTAGCATGGTGCAATACATAAAGTATAAATATAAAACCCCAAAGTCTAGATCAAAACTCGTCCAAGGGTAATCTTGTAATCTTGTTCATGTCTCTAACTTGGGCTTGAAAGTCGGCTGTCTGCGAACTGGATATCGATCGATGGCAGATGTGCAACATCGATCAATCTTGGTCATGTAATATCGGTCGACGCATACGTTGTATCGTCTATCAATGGTAATCTCGTACTTCAATTCTCTTCAATGATCAGCCACAGATTATTCCTCTTACAAATGCTCCAAAAGCTCAAAGTGTCTCCATATATCTCAAAACGTACATGGACCTGTAAAGACCTCAAAACATAGCCTTGACACACATAACATACCCTAAATAGAGTCTACAACATGGTCTAAAACTGGTAATAAATAGGATATATCATAGCCCACCAAGTTCGTCGAAAAACGCACCTTGAAGAAGCTGGGCTCAAGACAAATTTCAGCAGATGGTGCAGGAGCTGGTACTGGGTACCATGGCTACTAAGCCATATCCTCTCGACCCCGACCTGGTCCGAGAGTGCATCGCCACGACTCAGGTGCTCTACAAAAGCCCTATAGTGAAGATGGCGAATGAGGCTACTCTGATCTTTATCATCAGAGGCATCAGGATACCCGATTACCATCCGTAGCTCTGTGAGATCTATGATTTTGACTATGGTACTCTTGCCTGCACCATCGGTCCCTTCCCTGGCCAGACTACCTTTTGGGGGCTCATCGCGACAGGCTACTTCGAGTCAGGCTCTGCTACTCAGACGGACGTCAGTCACCCCACCCTACGCTACTTCCTGAAGGTCCCCAATAAAATATAGAAGAAGTAATCCAATAACATTATATTATTTTTTGAAACCTAATATAAATATCATAGGTTATTTTTTGATTTTGATTTTAATGTATGAGATTCATATTCTTTTATTTTAGTTTTATTTTTTTTATTTTATTCATTTTGAGGTAAAATATATAAAACTATATTGATATTTAATTAATCTAATTAAAAAACACTTCAATTTTCAGTTTGATTTAAAACCAAACCAATATGAACTATTTGGGTTGATAAAAACTTGAACCAAATTGTTCAGACATATACATTGATTTGATTTGGGTCAGTCTCGATTTGGTTTTAACCTATCCCTAGTAATTATGTAAAACAAAATTTTGTTTTTCATCATAGAATTTTTCACTTATTATGCGTTTTGATATACTTAATTTCTCCAGGTAAAGTTATTATGCTCATGGTTATTAATGTGCAAGATATTCACATATTAATACGAATTTCATTGCCTCAGTATAACTTAATGCTCCAAATTATTAGCTTATCAAGTTTCTAAATTATATAATATATTACCATATAAGACTATAGAAATCAAAATTATAGGCGAGTAGTGAATGTTAGTAATATATGTCAATTAAGTAATGAATTAAATAATGTATTAGAGTAACGATGCAAATAAAAAAAAACTTTATGCTCCTCCAAGTAAACCACTAAGGATTCATACTTGGCATTATCCAAATAGATCGTTACATATTTGTATGTACTGGCCATATACCTGATTCCGTTACAGTGATGATAAAACTATCAAATTATAAAACAAAAACTAAATATAAAGGACTGCTTAAATTTTCATCCTACGTATATAATAAAATGCATCGAACATACTAAAATGAATACAAACAATGTCATTTAACCATTACATTACATGAAAACAACATGTAAAACCAATAAATACATGACAAATATAATAACAAACCCAATGGCTTTAGAATGTTTGAATACTGTGATGACTAAATTGATTTAAAGGTCGTCATTAGTGGGTTTGGATAGCATGATTAATTTGATAAATATTTTGGATAGTATGATGATCAAATGTATATGAAGATGGGCTTATTCACAATTTGCATTACGATTCTAGGAGGTGAATTCATTTGAAAGCTAAAAATGCGAAGGTTATAAAGGTCTCCATTAGATGTTTTTAAACGATAGTACTTTATTTAATATACCAATATTTCTGTTATGAATATTTTATTTATGTAATAATATATATAAATCATGGTCAAACTTATATTATATATATGGTACATGTTGTGTATGACCAATGCATTATATTGTAGATAGTCTAGTAATATATCCTCATATATATATATATATATATATATATATATTAATTGAGAAATCACTTTAGTCATTTTTGCTGACGTATCGCTCATATGAGAGCTCTCTAATTAAATGTTATAATTTGATTGGTTGGTGGGTTTTTATTTTTTATATATTAATTTATTATTTTTTTAAAAGGAAACTCATCCTACAATTACAAAATATAATCTATTTTTCAAAAAAAAAAATTAAACATCTTAAATATAGAAAAATTCAGATAATTTTATTTATAGAAATAAATTAAATGTCATAGATTACATTATATAAGTTGATAATATACATATAAATATATATGTTACTACATAAATAATAATAAAAAATTTTAAATATATTTATATTACTAGTGAATACAATAAATCATAGATTTTATAAAACTAATTAATCTAAACCGAATAATATATATATGTCAAATGAATGCGAAACAGTGAAATATATAATTATTAAAAAATTCCAATCATTTTCTAATAACAATGTGATATCATTGATGATTTATCATTTCAATAAATGATTAAAATATTTTTATATTTAAAACATAAAATATTTATGGTAAACCTTTTAAAATTATAGTAATCAATATTTTTATTAATTCATCTTTTAATATATTTAGATGAATTAAAATTATTATATGGTAAGTCATTTAGTATATTGGTAATTCATTTAAGGGCTTTTTTGCAAAAGTAACTCAAAACTTGGAGTCAAACAGAAAACTAACCTTTTCTGTTTGACTCATTTTTTTTTTGAGATTTTCACCCCACACCTGCATTTTATCTACGAAAATGCCATTAACTTTTTTTTTTGGTTTTTCGAAAATGGCTTCTTTACTGTCTCAACCTCATCATCTTCAAGTATTTACAATATTGCCACTACCATGAATAGTTCAACAACCTTGTACTACCTGTTTGGAGCTTTTAATGCCCTTTAATGAATAGTTCAACAACGTTGTACGACCTGTTATGAACTAAAAACAACATTTCTTTCACTTTCTCTCCATATTCATCCAAAAAACTCAAGCTTTTGATTCAAAATATTTTACGGTTGACAGAGCCATATTTCTTTCGTTTTGACTTACGGTTGCTTTCGTTTGAGGTTCTGGGTGGTTGGAGAAGACCTGTGTGCAAACGAAGTCATCTCACCTAGTTTAAGGTACGAATTTGAATTTTTTTCAAGATCTGTTCGCGTAGAAGACTTACTCTTAAGTCATCTGTATGTAGAAGACTTACTGATAAGTCTTCTGGTCAAAACGAAAGACTTAATCTAAGTCGTCCGGCTTTGTTTGTTAAAAAAAAAACTCCAGACGACTTATATATAAGTTGTCTACGAAAAAGGGCTAGTTTTGCATTTGACCGAATCGTGTCAGATCTTTGACTATTGCTGGACGACTTATAATTCAGTCGTCTCTGAGAAAGTTAAAATTTCAATATTTTATTCAAACTAGACGACTTAAACGTAAGTCGTCCTAGGTTAGTTTTGTAATTGAAAAATAAAACTTGAAATTTAACTTTCTCCAGACGACTTAATTGAAAGTCGTCCAGAC
This sequence comes from Moricandia arvensis, assembly GCA_905132765.1. Lineage (NCBI taxonomy): Eukaryota > Viridiplantae > Streptophyta > Magnoliopsida > Brassicales > Brassicaceae > Moricandia > Moricandia arvensis. Next base: position 29,315 of record CAJHQP010002504.1, read on the forward strand.
AGACGACTTAATTTCAAGTCGTCCAGGAAAGCAAAGTCGTCCAGAAGTTTTCCCAAGTTTTCTGGTCAAACCTTGCTTCACCCGGACGACCTTAAATTAAGTCGTCTGTCTGGACGACTTTCAATTAAGTCGTCTGGAGAAAGTTAAATTTCAAGTTTTATTTTTCAATTACAAAACTAACCTAGGACGACTTACGTTTAAGTCGTCTAGTTTGAATAAAATATTGAAATTTTAACTTTCTCAGAGACGACTGAATTATAAGTCGTCCAGCAATAGTCAAAGATCTGACACGATTCGGTCAAATGCAAAACTAGCCCTTTTCGTAGACAACTTATATATAAGTCGTCTGGAGTTTTTTTTTAACAAACAAAGCCGGACGACTTAGAATTAAGTCGTCCCATTTAATTTTCAATTGCAAAAGTGACCTCTTTAGACGACTTACCTTTAAGTCTTCTGGACGACTTACTTCTATGTCGTCTGCGGCAATGTTTAGTGAACTTCTTCATTTTCTCTATGTTTACTAATGTGTTTTATTTTGAATATTTGCAGATGATTCATCAGTTACAAGCAGTGTATGGAGAATGGTTGTTGAAAGATTGCCGTTGGGATTTTGTGGTTGATGATCTCAAAGGATCAAGATTGTTTTTATTGAATGAAGATTCAACACATGCTGAACTTGTTGCAATGGCTCAAGAAGATTATAACCTGGACATGAGAACAGTGACTGTGGAGATTAGCTACTCATTACCAGCAGAAATGATGATGGCTCCAGGCAGTCCTCCCATTCATGTTACAAGTGATAGACAAGTTCGAAACTTGCTCGAGATACTCAAAACGCATAGAGTATGTCTTTGTGTATCAAGCCGCAGCAAGGTGGAAACGGTTTCAGAGAAAAGGGAAGAAGCGGGTGAATGGTTTGAAGATGTTGGTGATAATGATGAAGCTGGTGAATGGTTTGAAGATGTTGGTGATAATGATGAAGCTGATGAATGTTTTGAAGATGTTGGTGATAATGAGTTTGTTGAAGATGAAAATCAAGATGGGGAGGAGGAAAATGGGGAGGAGGATGCTGATAACTCTATTGTTGGTGAAACGGATCAGAATGGTGGGGATTACAGTCTTTATGGAAAGGTTCAAGATGAGGACGAGGAAGATGATGATAATATTTGTTTTGAAGAAATCGAAAAGACATATGGTAAGACAAATGCTATTGAAGGAGGAAAATCGGATGGTACCAGTATCTATGTCAACCAGAGTTTTGTTAGCAAGGATGCACTGCTTTCAGAGCTGCGGTTGGCAGCAGTGAGGGGTAGGTTTTCTTTCAGAATATACAAATCAACGAAAACTCTCCTTGTGGCAACATGTCGGGTTAGCGGTTGTGGATGGAAGATCAGAGCGAGTGTGAAACATGGGACAAACACGTTTTGGGTAACAAAGTATGTGGAAAAACATTTATGCTCAGTGGGAGACCGAATCGCTCAGCGGAGACACTGTACTCCGAAGTATGTTGGTAGTCTTTTCATTGATCGTGTTGGAATCATTGATGGGATAACTCCGCAGCATATCACTGATGCAATGAGGAACATGTTTGGCATGGCGCTTGATTACACCACTTCATACAGAGCACTGTTATATGCACAAACATTGGTGAGAGGATCAGCAGAAGAAGGGTATTCGCGTCTGCCATCATATCTCGAGCAAATCTCCATTGCAAATCCTGATTCTATCACGGCTATAGAACTTGATTCTATGAAAAGATTTAAGTATCTATTTCTCTCTTTTGGAGCTTCTATCAAAGGTTTTAAGTATCAGAGAAGAGTCATTGTGGTGGATGGAACTCACCTAAGTGGAAAGTATGGAGGTGTTATGTTAGTTGCAGCCGCACAAGATGGGAATTTTCAGATATTCCCATTGGCTTTTGGGATCGTGGATGCTGAAGATGATCCTTCTTGGGAATGGTTTTTCACAAAATTGGCTAGTTGTATATCTCATGACAAGCCTCTGGTGATAGTCTCCGACCGGCACGCGGCCATTAAAAGTGCATGTGATAAGGTGTTTCCTTGGGCAACCCGAGGAATATGTTATTATCACCTTCAAGATAACATTGTCAAAAAGTTTAAAGGGAAACATCTCTTGTACTTGGTGAAAGGGGCTGCTTATGCTCACACGGTTTACGATTTTGACCGGTACATGGCTGAGATACGGAGTGCAAACCCGGAACTTGCAACGTATTTGGAGAATGCCGACGCCAGCCTATGGTCAAGGGTTTATTGTAAGGGGAACATATACAACATAAAAACAAGCAACATCGCTGAATCTATTAATTCCGCACTGAAGCGAGCAAGAGGATTTCCGATTCCGTTCCTGCTGGAGTTCATAAGGGAGAAGTTAGGAAAATGGTATTGGAAAAGGAGACAAGATGCTTTGAGTCTCCCAACTCAACATAGCCGGGGTGTTGAATACTTGCTTGCTGTTCGAACAGAGATAGCGGATACGATGACGGTCCAACCAATTGATGGATGGCGATTCTTTGTGAAAGGTGGCAAAATGGACTGTGTGGTTGATTTGGAACATGCAAAGTGTGATTGTGGTGTCTATGCAGTGGAGAAAATACCTTGCTCTCATGCTATAGCTGCTGGAACACATGTTGGTTTGCATATCTCCACACTTGTATGTCCAGTGTACTCAAAGAATTATTTGTATGCAGGATACTCAGAGAATATATATCCTATCGTGTCACAACATATTGAGGAACGAGAATGCTTTCCTCCAGACGTAAAGCGTGGTCCGGGGAGACAGAAGAAATCAAGATGGCAATCTTGGTTGGAGCTATCTAGGATGAGAGGACACAAACCCAGGAAGAAACACATGGCTTATAGATGCTCAAACTGCAAGGAAACTGGCCATACAAACAAAAATGTACACAACCAGTTGACTAGTCGTCCAGACGACCTTTTACTAAGTCGTCCAGACGACCTTCTACTAAGTCGTCCAGTGTATTTTATTTTAGACGACCTTCTACTAAGTCGTCCAGTGTATTTTATTTTTAGACGACCTTCTACTAAGTCGTCCACTGTATGACATTTTTAGACTACCTTCTACTAAGTCGTCCAGTGTATTTTATAAAATTTAGACGACCTTCTACTGAAATCGTCCATCTAAAAGACCTTCCAGACGACTTAACTGTAAGTCGTCTAGCTGGAAAACCTTCAGACGACTTAATATAAGTCGTCCAGCTGGAAAACCTTCCAGACGACTTAATATAAGTCGTCCAGCTGGAAAACCTTCCAGACGACTTAACTGTAAGTCGTCCAGCTGGAAAACCTTCCAGACGACTTAACTGTAAGTCGTCCAGCTAAAAAACTTATGTGATTTTTGTTTGTCTTTTGTTGTATTTCTTTTGAGCCTAGAATAAATACAAATCGTTACAAAATCAAGTTCAAATACAAAGTGAGTCAATTGACTTGATTGTTATTAACAGAGAATGAGTTACATATATAGTTAGATTCTCCTAGATTACAGGGGATTTACAAAGACAAGTTCAAATGCCCACGAACTTTACAAGGGATTTACAAAGACAAGTTCTAATCATACATGCCCACGAACTTATCACCATCCTGGTTTTCTTTCAAATGCAGATCACCAAGCTCCGTAAATAAATCCACCGCCATCTTATCCCTCATAGACTTCGCGTTGGACCTAGCAAAGTCTCTTTCGTTAAAGGGGACCCCAAGAGCATGACATTCAATGTACTTTACAGTGTACACGCCACAATCACCATTGTTGGCCGTGGGTACATTTCCCTGTCTCTCATATGTGTATGGCTCCAACCCGTATGTGACCCGTAGTTCGTCGGTGGCAGCGCACTCAACAAGCAGATAAGGGACCATCTCGAGAAAAGGCTGCATTATCTCATCCCATGCTTCTGCTGCCGTAGCTGAAGGTATGCTGTCCCAGACGACTATGTGCCTCTTAGGGATCGATATCCAAATAGCAACCCAATGAGTGTTGTCCAAGTTCACTGGCGCATAGATATCATCAATGTCCTCCCCCCACACCTTGTTTGATTGGCAAAATGATGGTATTGATCCGTCATAATAATTCCACGCCCCACCAGGTAGCATTCTTCCTAAACCTCTGCGATCGGGTTCCGATAATTTGAATCTCGGATAGTGGTCTCTCCAAGTTTGGGAAAAGTTGTGATCCAGGAAGCACATTCGCTCGCTCCTGAAACCTTGTGGGTTCTCCTGATACCTTTGCCTCAGCAAATTAATCCAAGCATCTATATGCTGCATATAAAATAATACAAGTTAGAAGATACCAGACGACTTATATTTACCAGACGACTTAAATATAAGTCGTCTAGAAAGTCGTCCACGTTAGACGACTTATCTTCTAAGTCGTCTGAAATATAAGTCGTCTGGAAAAGTCGTCTACTTGACGACTTTGTAGACAACTTTCCAGACGACTTATATTTACCAGACGACTTAATATAAGTCGTCTACTTGACGACTTGTAGACGACCTTCCAGATGACTTATAATGTAAGTCGTCTACTTAAGTCGTCCAGGCTGGACGACCTTCCAGACGACTTATAATTAAGTCGTCTGCGCAGTCTTTTGGATTGAAGTAAATACATGTTTCAAGATAGCAGCTTTCATTGATCTGCGACCTCTGCTGCCCTCGTAAGCCAGTATCGGTGGAGACGGACTGTTTGCTCTGGGAACACCAATACTAGCACCCAATTCCGGCATAGCTGTGTATACCCAGACCTGAAGAACTTGTATAAACCCATCCACCGTGTAACAGCCAGTGATATCTTTGTTCCACAAAGAGTCCATCAGCACCTTAAACGCGACTCTCCCCCATGGATAATTCTCAAACCGTTCTAAGTCCATCACTAGCCTTGCAAGACTAGATCGTGTAGCGGTTGAAAACTTTCTCCCTTCAATGAATCCAGCGAAGATGGAAAGGTACGCGAGCCGCTTGCGATCTTCCCTAGACCAATCATCGCATCTCTTCAGCGCTGCTATTATCTGATCAGTAGTTGGGCCTGCTTCCAGATGAACTCCCAGCATCCCCCAGAAAGATACCATCTCTTTGGTAACTTCACATTTTGGTCTCTCAAGGTCCTCGATGTATTCGCAGTTTAGACCAGTGAGGTTTTCAAACTCTAACAGTGAAAACCTCAACGGTTCTGGACCAACGAGAGACCACATCTCATACTTCTTCTTGATGTCCAGCTTGAAACTGAGCATGTAGTGAACCAGCCTTGAAGCCCAACCAAATCCCTGCTCCTTGAACTTGATGAAAACTCCAAATCGGACTCCTTGAGCTCTTCAAATCTTCATCAGTAAGGGCTTCCCTAAGAGCAGTGTGTCAACTTGCTATTATATCGTGTGATACGAAATGCTATTGTGGGCTTCTGGTTCTTCCTCTAATGTGTATAACCTACGGGGGGAGTTCTGGAATATCCATCCTTTTTGTCTGCAAAATAATCAAAGACAACAATAGAGATAGCTAAACAAGCTAAATCTAACAAGACGACTTAGTAGACGACTTATAATTAAGTCGTCTGGAAAGACTTCAACTGGGACGACTTAGTAGACGACTAAATATTAAGTCGTCTACTAAGTCGTCCATGGAAGACTTTTCAGACGACTTAAATTACAAGTCTTCCAGTAGAAAACTTTAAAGCGACCTGAGTAGTCGCAGAAGGAGTACCTGACTAGTCGCAGAAGGAGTACTCGTCATTGCGGTTATAGATCTGAAAAAGATAAACGTGAAACGGTTAGAATGAGTAAATTGATAGAGACAACGTTTTATGTTAAACGGCAATGAGTGTTTAGAGGAAGCGACGGTTTGTTCGGAGGAAGCGGCGGCGCTAGGGTTTAGAGGAAGCGGCGGCGCTAGGGTTTCGAAGAAGCGGCGGCGCTAGTGTTTAGAGGAAGCAGCGGTGAGAACGGTGAGAATGAAGTGAGATAGATAGCCGACGTGAGAACGATGGTTTGTTCGGAAATAGTGGGAATTCAAATCGCCTTTGATATCGCCTTTGAGAGAGAACTGTTAGGGTTTTTGCGAAAAATTAACAAAAAAAAAAATCACCTTATATATCGGGTAAATAATCCGGTTAGCTTTAAAAGTACAGTGGTAAAATTTAAGGTTTGGTCCGGTTTAGACGACTTACAAATAAGTCGTCTGGCGGATAATGTACATCAGACGACTTAATATTTAGTCGTCCGTTTACAGACGACTAAATATTAAGTCTTCCCAGACCCTAAAATGACTAAATTAACTAGCTAACCACGTTATAAAATCAAATTATACTTCAATATTGTTTACTATACACAGAAATGAACACGCTTAGGTAATTTTCAAATTTGTGTTAGAATTTGTGTTAGACTTCTTAGACGACTAATAAATTAAGTCGTCTGACAAATCTTCCGGCTGGATGACTTTCCAGACGACTTAATTATTAGTCGTCTACTAAGACCATCCACAATGGTGTTACCATGATTTGTACATAGAGGAAAAAGGAGTTGTAGTTATAAAAGTTGATCATCCATTACAAGTCATAGGTTTAAAACATTTTGAAACAAGGGGACAACAACATAGAAGTCATCCATTACAAGTCCGCTAGAAGCAGATTACAATAAGACAATAGCAAGACAAACATCCATCATTTAGGAAGAGGCGAGGAAGTTGAGGCACAATCCGCAGCATCATCCCCTTGAGGAGGTGTATACTGAATCTCAGTACCACTACGACCGAAAGGAGTCACATGAAATACCATGTCTCCTTCCTTTTTGAACACGAGAATGTCACCGATGCAAAGGGAGTGTGTTTGGGCGAAGTCTTCCCAACCATCGGTGAGTCTTCTTCCTTCTTGTATAACTTCCCAAGTTTGGTGTGAAGCGTCCGATCGTAGTGTCCATTTTCCTTCGTTCGGCTTGCCTTGTACGTGTTTTGAGTAGAAGGCAAGTGGTATTGTCTACAAGTCAACAAAGGAGAAGATAAGCAAAGGAAATAAACAGAGGAGAAATAGAGAGCGTGTGTATACCACGCCACAGTCGAAACAAGGAAGCAGAGGCTTCAAGAAGTGAGGTTCATGCTGATTCGCCATCTGCAAACAAGAAACGAATTGGAAACATTTTAATTCTAAGTCGTCTGGGTCGTCCACCTGAAAGACTTAGATTAAGTCGTCTGGGTCGTCCACCTGGAAGACTTTCCAGACGACTTAATTATAAGTCTACCAAGACTTCCAGTAGAACATTTGAAAGCTGACCAGACGAATGAGAGGAGAACAACATCCAACCTAACTAGACCACAAATCGATTGAAAGCCCCAATCTTTGAAACCCTAATTTGAAATGAAAATATCCACAAATTGCTTGAAATCACAAATCGTAACCGTAAAATGAGAGGAAAACAACATCCAACCTAACTAAACAACAAAGGAAGCGGCGGCGCTAGGGTTTAGAAGAAGCGGCTTATACTACCTGTTTAGAGGAAGCGGCGGTGAGAACGGTGAGAATGAAGTGAGATAGATAGCCGACGTTGAGAACGATGGTTTGTTCGGAAATAGTGGGAACTCGAAATCGCCTTTGATATCGCCTTTGAGAGAGAACTGTTAGGGTTTTTTGCGAAAAATTAACACAGAAAAAAAAATCACCTTATATATTGGGTAAATAATCCGGTTAGCTTTAAAAGTACAGTGGAAAAATTTAAGGTTTGGTCCGGTTTAGACGACTTACAAATAAGTCGTCTGGCGGATAATGTACATCAGACGACTTAATATTTAGTTGTCCGTTCACAGACGACTAAATGTTAAGTCGTCCTAGACCCTAAAATGAAACCCTAAACTAAAATGACTAAATTAACTAACTAACCACGTTATAAAATCAAATTATACTTCAATACTGTTTACTATACACAGAAATGAACACGCTTAGGTAATTTTTAAATTTTTCAAAAACGGTTTTAATGCTTTCCAAAATTTAACCCTAAGAACACATACAATACTACAACATATGTTGATGAAACATAAACTAAAGAATATCATGACTCACTACTTTCACTCATCTATGCTGAAAACAATTGAAATTTGTTATATCTTAATTTATATCTCTTAAGACATATGTTAATTACATAATTCCCATTTTTCACTTATCAAAATATTTTTTACAAAATTTTTAAATTATGTTTAAGAATAACTGTCCAGACGACTTTAAGTTAAGTCGTCTGAACAGACGACTTGCGAGGGTTAGAAACGTAAAAAAATTCCGTTTTTTTGTTTGTTCACAAGGGGATAGTTGTAATTTCAATAGCCTTTTAAGTTACTTTTGCCTTTGACCCAAGTTTGGGTATTCTTTTGGGTTTGACTCCAAGTTTGAGTCACATTTGGCAATTCTCCCTTCATTTAAAACTATATATATGGTAAGTAATTAAATTATATTAATCAAACATAGGCTTTCATGAAGTTAATACTCTATTAATATATTGTATACCCTTTATTAATAAATAATTAGCATGCTTAATTTTAATAGAAAAAAAGGAAAGGAGACCAATAAATAAAAACATGGAGGGAAAATAATAAAAATAATTGTTGTGTTGCTTGGTTCTTATCATTAATTTTTTATTTGTTATGTCTGAGATATCATATATTTTTTTAGTTACTAAATGTAAACTAATAGTTTTATGTTTTTTTTAACTTTAAGAGTAAATCGGAAAGAAAAGAATAATAAAAATATCCAGTTTTATAATTGTAAAGTCAAAAATGAAAAAATATAATGTAAATTTAAAGTAAGAAAATATTATTAAAAAAATAATGAGATGTATTTTTGTTGGTATAAGAAAACTTTTAAAATGTACAAAAATAAAAAGTTAACAAATTTTATAAAAATAAAAGATTTTATTTTTATATAAGATTAGATCTCACCATTAGTATTAAGTATATATGCCTTAAATAATAACATATCGCTATTTAAAATTTAAAATTTTGGTTTTTTATTTTATATATAGTTAGTTAATAATATTTAATTAAAATATGTATGTTTTAAAGTAATTTAAAATAAATAAAAATAATACTTTTAAAAGATATCTAAACTATGCTTAGTTTATTTTCTGGAAATTAGTATTTGATTAAATAGTGTGATGATTGGAGATAATTTTAGAATTTTTTTGCTTAACCCATTTTAGTTTAGTTAAAACATTTAAAATAAAAATGAGTGAGAAAGTGTGATTTGACAAAATTATGAGGGGAAATTGCCTTGAGAATACCATTTCCTAGGGGAAATTTCATTTCTAACATAAGTTTGATACCACTTTTCAAATTTACCTTGAAGAATGACTATTTTCAAAAATACTTTAACTTTTTGATGAAAATAGACTTAATTAGTTTTTCTAAATATTTATAAAAAATTTAGAAACTAAGTCTCACCACTTTAACAGTAAACCCTAAGACACATATAATCACTAAAGTGTAAAATTAAATGTTAATATATTTTCGGTTTATAGTACACTTCGTCGAACAATCATTGTGGTATCAAACTGTTATCTAAATTATGCTATTCTTATTCAATTTCTATCATTACGCGAAAACTTTCTATTTCTTACCCTGCAGTGAAAGTATTATGATCATAACGATTTCAATCATAAATTACCTGCTATAAATAACTATTATTATAACAAATAAATACCTTGAATTTTCGATCTGACATCAATATGACTTTGAGGTTTTCTAGAAGTATTTATAAAATAAACATTACGACAAACTCAACCTTACCCCTTCAACACTAATCCCTAAACAATAATCACTAAGAGTGTAAACCCATAATACTAAATATATTTCTCTGATATTGGATCCGACTGTATTTTTACAAAGTAGATACTTCTTAGATCTTATGGTGTCTCTATCTTAGCGCAGAGTGCTCTATAATATCATGCTTTCATGTTACTTTTAACCAAATCTATCCTTAATTGCTCAGAGCGATAAGATCCTACATGATATGCTAATGGAAAAGTCACTTAAGCTTATTTTTCTTATGTCCCGGACATGTGCTCGTTAATATATTTTAAGTCTTTCGATAAAATATAGATAGCTACGAGTGAACTTTGATTGATTGTTAAATTTGATTACTGGTAACTTCTAAAAATAAAAAATACGCGGTAAATCGTTAGCAAACTCTAATTATCAATAAATTACCAGAGTGACACAAGCTAAAATATTAGAATAATGCAGTCTTACGGCACAAAGCGTAAATGTATATGTTAGAGATAGAACGGTATTATATCTATTTTTAAACAGAAATTACTATACTATTTGACTATACTATTTCATATATGTATGTTTTTTGTATCTCATTTATTCTACTTATTTTATCAATTATTCTATACTATAATAAATAAATATACTCTTAATAGACTAATTCTTAAATTGCATTCGTTATGTATTCACTGCTACTATAAAAACAATTCTAGATTGTAGTGCAGGATTATCATAACTTTTTTAGGTAGTTTAAAACACCGCACAAAAAACATTCTATAAAATATCTTCATGATAAAATTCTACTGCATATATTGATATAATATAACTATCCGATTAAAATTACGTGTTTTATGAAACACCTATGTAAGCTTCTTTAATTGGTAAATGTAGAGTCTGAAGCGTAAACTAACATAATGCACAATCTTGTCAAATCATCGCCTGGTTATATATAGATATATGATCCATGCGGACGATATTGAATTGCAATAAGAAATAAAACTTATGTAACAGATAAACTTACTTTGAGGCTTCCAAATCCATAACATATTACACAAATCCTGTCTCGTTATTTAGTTCTTTGAGCAGTTATCTCTCCATATGACTTTCCTTGGCTCAAAACAGAAGTTCAACCAGATACGGATTATGAATGCAAATGCTAAATGCAGTGCTGTTCAGATGAATACTGAAACCAAATATTGTTTTTAGATTGCAGACTACAAGCAATGAGACTCACTTCATTCTTGTTGCAAAGTAAAATGGCTAGATCCTTGTTCGCCTGCTGCAATTATAACAGAACGCCACCGGTACCTATGTTTTGGTCCTCCAAGCCTGACATTGCCACATTCTGCAAAGCCCAGAATACATGATGAAGTGATTCAAATATTATTCCAAATGCGCAGACGCATATGGAGACGGTAAACACACACATCAACCAAGTTTATAACATTAGTGTTAAAGCCCAGCGCGACTGGTTGGTTCTGCAGTGTTTGATATTCTGCAAAACACCATTTACCCCTGGTTCTGCGCGTCTGTTGCTGATCTCCGGCATAAAACCATGTCTTGAATCGTTCTTAGTTTCATAGCAGTGCATGTGTAGACCGGCAGATCACACTTTAGCATAAGCAGGTGCTAGCGTCTCTGTTACGGTTTCTCTGTTGAACTGTCCTTGCTTGGACTTAATAGAGCTCTCTGCAGCATAGTGTGCTTACTTCCTGTTTCCTGGAACATTCGATTTGCGTACAGTGTCTGTGTCAGAGTCAGTAGGCTTCTCTTGCCTCTTGACATCCTACAAAACATCTTCTCAGAGATCCTAGCAGGTTACCTCCTTCATTGAACCAATACAATCTTTTTGTCTTGTTCAGCGTTGGTATTTGCTGAAAAGCGTGACAAGAGATTCGTTCTCTCAGTGATCATCAGGAGTTCTCCCTCGGGGATGCTGCCTAGTTGCAGTTTCTCTTTAACAATCTCAGGCTGCCTTCTTTGATTCATTACACTATATTAACTTATCAATCACACAAGCGACAATAGATCAGTCTTAAGCAATTCAAACCAAAAGGTTGGTTATTCTTGTGGAGAGTTTTGCTTCCTATTTTCGATTTACTTGGGGCTCCAACATATTCATGGATCTTCTTCTTCTTCCTCTGACGTTTACCATCGCTTGATACTTGTCACGATGCGTGAAAGTGTCGCATACCTCCGTGCTGCTCTCGAACTCCATGATCTGTGGATCTGCTAACATGAGTCTCATGCACCACTTCTTCATTATGCCTCTGCTATTGACCTGCTGAGGACTGTCGCCTGGTGCAGCTCTTTTTTACTTATCCTCTATTTTGGAGAACAAACGATTTCCAATGGTGAGTCATCCTGATGTCGGGAATGCTCGCATCGAAGATCATCTTCCTTATCTTGTGAACATGTACGAATAAGACAATTGCGACGCTTCACCAGCTTGCGGAAAAAAGTAAGAGAGAACATCCACTTAAATCACAGAGCACGAAGCGGCAAACTAAAAAATGGATGCTGTGATAAATTGAATCATTTCTTTAAAGAGATTATACATTGTGACCGATGCGCCACGCTGTTGTACAAGCTAGGACTTCCTAGAATGTATCACATTATCTAATCTATTAAACTTAAGTAGCAATATATATAAGTAACCTTTAATTTTATTTAATATTTAACAAAGAGAATGTCACTGATATTATCTTTGCCTATCCGACTCCCATAAACATTAATTTGAAAATCAATAAAAATAAAATAAATACTATGGCTAATGAGCCAATTACAACTTTGGTCATTGGAATTGGTAAAACTTCTATTAAAAACTTATGTATATGTATTTTTCAAATTTTTATAATAAAAACAGAATTATACATATACACAATATTAAATTAGTTTATTTTTATTCATATTTCATATAAGTTACTCAACTATATTGAATTATATAAAAAAAATGTTAATAATTTTCGATTATAATCTAAACTTATTCATTTACAATACAAAATCATGTATCTTTCCATAACAATTTAATGACTAAGATATATTCCTAATATTTAATTATAAATCGTTATATATACAAACAAATACAATGTATTATTCATGTGTACGATATAAATATTAATAAGAATAACTTATTGTAATTTATAAATTTCAAAAAATTTAATCACCATATAATACATATACACAATTTGGTCTAGAACGGATCGAATATTCGAGGTATTTTAGATATACAGTTTTTGATATGCATTCGTCGGATTCGTAAAAATTGTTATCTGGATCCGGATATTCAGGGTTAGAATATTCGGAATAAAATTAGAATACACACGGATAACCGGATCTGTTTTTTTTCAAATTAAAAATAAATCAAAAACTAACTATTAACCATATATTCGGTCTATTTAAAATTATTCATTAAAATGCCTTAAAAATCATTATAATTTAATAAAATTAAAATTTTAGTTATTTTATATAAAATTATATATAATATACATAGATAACTATAATTAAATTTAAATATTTAATATCCGAAATCCGGATATCCAGACCTAAAATTTTAATATCCGAATTTGTACGTAGATTAGTCGAATCCATAAAATCACTATCAAGATCCCCGAATATCCTTTTTTCGAAAGCGGATGGGATCCCCGGATGGGATAACGGATATCGAACATTAAGTTTCAGTCATATATAAATTATATCAAAAATTTGCTTAAAATATTTATTATTTATAAAATTAACACACGCGCGGTGCGCGCGGATCAAAAGGGTAGAGTGTTTTTAATGTTTCGAGCTCGGCGACCGTTCAAGTTGAGACGACATTTGACAAAATAAAAGAAAAAAGTTTTGTAGATTTTGTGTTTGGAATTTTGATTCTCAGACAATAAACTTAAGATACATATAACGACAAGAAAAGTTGTGCATGTCCACGAATCTTGTTTCTCCCGACGTTCTTGGAAAGACCATAAGAAAAGTGATTTAAAATAGATGTGGCCTCTAATTGAAGAAGCATTAATTAATAAGACAAAGTCTTTAACTTTGATTTTGACTTTTTGAGCTGAATAAAAGGACACGCATTTATCAAAATTTAGGGGATCTTTATTTCACCATCTATCATTTCCACACAACTAATTCATCCAGATTATGTGATTGTTTGTTTGTCTATCTAGATAATTCACCTAAATAAATCATCTAAATGGACATATGTTTGTTTCTTTATTTTGATTTTCATTCAGATGAATTTAGTAAAGCAATTACTAAAATATTTTTTTTATTTAATTATATTTTATTTTTAATTCACTATTAATTTTATTAATTATCTAAAATATAACTATTTTAAAAATATAGTTTTGAGAGGAACAACTATTTATTTGTTTTTCACGGGGAAAAATACGTTTTGAAGTTTTTGGCGGGAAAATGTGTTTTTTTTGCCCCTAGGTCGAGTTTATCGCTTCGCGGAAATATTCCTTTTTATCTCGATCTTCATCACTATCTTGAAAACTTGACATTTATCTTCTGATTTTGCAATATTAATTTTTTTACGAGTAAAGATACACCGTAATGACATTGTTGGGCTAAATTTCGTATAAAATTGCAAGTGAGTCTTTAGCCTCATTCTAGGCCTTTTTGGACCATAGTTTGACTTAAACATTTTTAAAATTTCTTCCAAAGAACTTTTAAATGATACGATGTCGCTTTAGGCTAGGAAGTTCACACTTCTCGTGTAGTTTAGACAACTGTGGTGTTGAGTTAACTGTTGTCGTTTGTACGATAACTATGAACTTCATTCGGGAAAATGAGTCGTCGCGGTTTCTATCGTAAAGTCCCAACGATAACTCCAATCCAAGACAAAAAGAGGGGTGGATCCACCGAGGTTCAACGGAAAGCATAAGATCTGGTATATGTTTCGGTCCAACTCCGCCTCAGCGGCAAGTTGACCATCTTGCTTGGTCCAACTCGCCGAAAGAGCACGTTGACCATCTTGCTTGGTCCAACTCGCCGAAGAGCGCGTTGACCATCTTGCTTGGTCCAACTCGTCGAATGGGCGAGTTGAACTGTGTGTTTGGTCCAACTCGCAGAACGGGCGAGTTGGACTGCTTGCTTGGCCCAACTCACCGAACGGGCTAGCTTGGACCACGTTTTTGGCCTCGTACTCCTTCTATCCCAAACAGTCGTTTGTTCATATCGGACCCTCCTATCCGAGAACTTGTAGTATAAAACTTTTTTTATTTTAAAATTACACAAAAAAATTTGTCCTGGATCTATACTTCTTTTTAGATAAGAAATATTTCTCGGGAGGTTTTCTAGGCATTGATTCTGTCGTGACCGATTTTGACCCCAACAGTTAGCCCCCCCAGTTCGTTAGAAACCGTGAGGTTCTAGTGGAGAAGGTTTGGTAAGTAAGGCGGAATCAATGGTTGAGAAGGTCTGTTGAAATTGGTCTACTCACTCCTCCAAGAGTGGAATGCAGTAGGATTGGGGCTGGGCCTTGTGAAGTCTGCCTACGTAACCTCGTAAAAGGGACCAAGCCTTTCGTAAGTTTTTTCCGGAGATAAGGTTCTTACGTCCTGTTTTCCAGTGAGACCTTTATGTTTTATCTGTGTGTCGTGTAGAGATTATCGGGCATGTTGCTACCGGTGGCATTGTATATTGGACCTTTGTCGTCCTCTCTGTTTATTTTGGCCGAGTGTGGCTGTATTTATGTTTTTGGATTGGGATTGACAGGGTGTGGCTTCGGATCCCGGCCGCTTTGCGACTTTTTTAATGAATAATCTTGGTTTTTCACTTGAAAAGAAGTTTAAGTACATTTGGAATTTTTTTTTTAAGTATAGAGGGAACGATACAGTTGTCATCTTGCTCCCAACTCTTTTGCGAATTTCTTTTTCGTCGCTCGTTCGAGATGTTTGAGAAGTTTTCCAAAGTTTTGAAAGCGCTTGGATATGGACGAAGACACATGCTTTCAGGATCTCGTATCTTTTTGATATCATGCCTTGAGAAGTTAGAGACCAGTGTTCTGAGTTTAGGGTAAGACCTAGGTCTAATCACGGTTTTAGGGGGTGCGATGACTACTTCGGCTTATGTTTCCCGTATTGCTTTTGACCTGATTCCGTCCTGCTTTAAAGTCCGCAATATTTTCTCGGCTTATGTGACTTGTATGGTAGGAATCGAGCATCTTTTCGAGGCCAATTTTTAAGTCTCCCGAAAGTGCTGACCAAAATTTCGTAATATTGCCTATTACCCTTGTGTCGGGTGTTCGAGAGCTATCTCTATGAGATGGCTTAATCTGTTTAGGACGTTGAGAGTTTGTTGTGATCAGAAACAAACTTATTGGTATATATTACAGTTTTTAAATCTCCCGCGAAGGATAAATGGTTAAGAAGGTGTTTATGTTTTATAGTTGCAGATGGATTGTTTCTAAGGTGAGCATTCTGTTTCGGAAATTTTTGACGAAAAACAGTTCTTCGAGCGTCAGCGACGCCTTCTATGTCGAAGGTTGAGTTTTCTTTCATAGCCGCATTTCTTGCTTGAAATGTTCGCGGGCTTGAAGATGTGTGGAATAGCATGGGGTTTGTTCTAACCTTACGACAGAGAAACGTTTTGTTTGCAGATGTTCGCGGCCAAAACTGTTGTTCATCCTACGTACGTTAAATTGTTCTATTTGTTAGCGAGTAATTAGGGCCAATGGGTGTCGAAAATTTGTCCCTGAGAATGTGCGACTCCCTTCACTGTGCTTTGTGAAGAGTCGGCCCCTCGATATTTTTTTCGTGTTATAGTTAAGGATATTTAGTATAGCTCTAGGAGCTTTTGTTGCGAGTTTTTCCTTATGTGCCGATTTTTACTTGTAAACGTTGTGGGGTTTAGAGTAAACTTAAGAATATATTGAACTTGTCAGTTGTCGATAAGTTTAAGTTTATTGTTAACTTTTTGGTGGTTACAACTAAGTTTTGATATTAAGAATTTATCGTATGATTTCCGATTATGGGTTATACGGTACTTATGTGCACTTGGCGTTTTTAGACTAATCTTGGATTTTCTTTTGGCCTTTAAGTGATTGGATGGAGCAGTGGTCGCTCAAATATTTTGGCTTCGTCTGAAGGATGTGTTTCAGCCGCATAGCCGAGGACGTTACTGGCCACGGATTAGACTATGGCACCTTCGTGTTAACATTAAGGTTATGTTAGTTTAGAACTTTCCTAAAGATGATGCAAAATTCCGGTTTGGATTTTTACCAAAAGGCGTAATTGGCCGAGGGCCAAAGAGCGTTTGTCGAGATTGACGGGCTGAGTCAGAGTTTTTCGTGCTAAGATGGCCAATGGTGTTAGAAACGATTTTCCACTTTAGGTATCGGTTACATGATGAATGTTTTGTATAATGTTCATCAAAAGTTTCCAAAAGTTTCTTTGCATAACTTGGTGTGGCTATACGAAGGATTTTTCGTGTAAGTTTTTCGAGAAGGGAATGGCATAGAAGTAAATTGAGAATGTGTCTCGCAGATTACTCGTGATATTTGCGAACGAGGAATGTGTTGTCCTCATTCTCTTTTCTGCATTGCGAAGTCGTTTTTCATGACACCGATCTTGTTTTCCCTTAGGCTCTTCCATATAAAATGTTATAGTTATACGAAAGTAATGGATGATTGGTTTTATGAGGTATCACATTGCCTAAATAATTTTTTGTCTACTGTTTCGAGAGTTTACTTTGTCGAAAGCATTACCTTGATGCGGAGAATTTTTTTTTTTTCGAAGTATGGGAGTATATGTGTATAGTATACGTATCTACTCCCTCCTTTTTTCATTACGAAAGAAAATGGCTGAACTGATACTTTGAAGGGTTGTGTACGTATTTTATTTCAAAGAATGATCGACAATACAGGTCGGTTTAAAGACGACGCTAGGATTGTGACTTGGTGAATTTTGGGTTGACGACTAGGAATATGTCGGTTTTTAAGAAAATTTCTAGGAATGAGTTGGTTTTAAGATGACGTTCGCGTTTCTAGTTCTTTCTTTTTTCAGGAAGCGAGCTGAGTATGTGTGGTGATCGTTTCTCGTTTTCTGAGAGTTTAGATCGGTTTGCAAGATATGCCTTGAATAGTCACAGAACAATAGATCGAGACAGGAAAATCCCTAAGACTTAGCTCGCTAAACTGTTCTCCTAGATCCTAAGTTCCTGAAAGTTTTATGGCGATCTCTGAAGCGTTTTTATTTCTAAGTACCTTCCTACGGAAATTCCAAGTCTGATTTCAAAAACTTCCAAGCCGGCCATACCTTAGTTTTCTCGAAGGTTTGGGTTAACTTCTTCTCCGTTTTTCTTGCTCATATCCCTTCCTCTTCTTGTGTCTGTATGCCCATTAACAATGGTAAGGATATTAGTTCTTCCTGGCCGCGTTTTGGCTCGAACCTGTCTTGCGGCTTTGGTTCGTCATCCATATTTTTTTTGATATTGGTGTTTATCCTTTGAAACTTGACATTTATTTTCTGAACCTGAATTTTATCTTCTCCTGAAAATAGAAGATATACCGTCATAATATCATTGGGCTCGATTTCGTCTAAAATCCTAAGTGAGCTTTTAATCGTGCTTCAGACATTTTCGTGCCGTGTTTCGACTTAAACATTTTTACTATTTCTTCGAAAGAGTACCTTTGATATGACGTCAATTTTTATAGGAAGTTTCAAACTAAACGTATAGTTGAGGCGACTAGGGTGTTCAGTTAACCTTTTCCGTTTTATAAGATCAATCGGAATTCATACGAAAAAACAAGTCTTTGCGGTTTTTATCATAAAGTTCCAATGGAAACTCCAATCGAGACGAAGCAAGAGACGTTTCAATCGACATTCAAAGGAGAACGCAAAAATGGAGGTAAGGGAGATTAAGATGCCCCAAGAGGGCGAGTAGGACGCCCAAGAGGTGGAGTAGGAGCAAGCCAAGGAGTTTAGGCGAGTCTTACTTGTTTTGTCGTAAAATCTCAATGGAAACTCCTATTGAGATGAAAAGAAAAGCTTTTCGATCGAGTTTCGAAAAAGAACACAAAGGATAAGCTCACCAAGGATTTCCCAACTCTCCATGAGGTGAGTTGGAGGGAATAAATCCAACTCGCCTTTGGGGCGAGTTGGACGGTGTGCATCCAAATTGTTTTGATCGTTAAATCTCATCGGAAATTTCGATTGAGACGAAACAAAAGGCATTTCGATCAAGATTAAAACGATAACGCAAAGGTGATCCAAAGTACTGCTCGTAAGGTCCAACTCGGCTGTTCGGCGAAATTGGATGGCTCATTTGGTCCAACTCACCAAACGGGCAAGTTGGACGGTATGCGTCCAAATTGTTTTGATAGTAAAATCTCAACGAAAATCCAATTGACATGAAACAAATAGCGTTTCGATGGGGATTCAAAAAGACAACACAAAGGTCATCCAAAGGACTGCTCGTTCGGTCCAACTCGCCAAACAGAAGAGTTGGCCAGCTCGTTTGGTCCAACTCGCCAAACAGAAGAGTTGGCAAGCTCGTTTGGTCGAACTCGCCCGCTCAGCGAGTTCGATTGGTCCAACTCGCCGAATGGGCGAGTTGGACAGCTCGTTCGGTCCAACTCGAGTTTTGATGGTATGCTGGTGCGGTCGTTTCGTAAATGATTTTAATTATTTTCTACGAAAGCTGTATCATAAAATGATAACTCATATCTCTTTGCGAACGATGTTCCATAAAATATTGTCAAGTTTAATTATACAAAAATTGTTTCGGAAAATGTTGTTGAGCTTTAATTTTACTAAAGTCATTCCGTAAAATGTCATGAGTTTAGTTTTACGAAAGCTGTTTCGTAAAATTTTGTTGAGTTTAATTTTTCGAAAGTCGTTATGTAAGCGTGTTTTCGAGTTTGGCTATACGAGAGCCGGTTTTTCGGACAACTCATGTTTTAGCTTATGAAACTTTGTCTGTGATGAGCCTAATATCAGGAGTCAACTTAATCAGAGAAAAAAAACTTAATCAGAGATTATCTCGTTTCTGCAGGATTGATCCGAGGGGATTTTGAGTAGATTTTTCGGAGTAAGCTTAAGTGAAAATCATCGATAATTCACTGAATACGTCAGATAGAATCAAACCTGACTTTTTACGAAATCTTAGGCTTCAGAAAACATTTTAGCAGTTAGGGATACGATCTCTCGTTTTGCTTAGTTTAGTTTTCGTGAGCCATTTTAGGTTTTGAGTGATTCAATAGAGATCAACTTTGTTTCTTCAAAAGTTGTTTGGAAGAACTACAACAGTGGGGGTTGTGCGCCCGATTAGCTGTGCTTTCTTTCTTCGTGAGTAATCTAGGGTTTCGCCGCAATTTCTTGGAGAGAAAGTTTTATTTTCTGAAAAGTTTTCAAAAAAGGTCTTTTGGTCGAATCCTTATGCGCTGAGATTTTTCTAACTCGGTAATGAGACGAGCTTTACGGGTTTTGATAGATTTTAGCGTTGTCCTTTCTATTAAGTGAGAGAAATCGCGAGCTTGTTTCGGTACTCAGCCTGTGGCGAAAAGTCGCGACTAGGTTTTCTTTTTTTCTCAAGCACTGTGGCCATGAGTTAGAGTAATCCATACATTCCCCTCCTTCTAGCGCCAAATTTTGGGAACCGAAATTCATAATATCGATTTCGGTAAATAAAGAAAAGTCAAGAAACCCTAACTTTCCCTGAGGTCCCGGATTCTATGCGAGAGCCAATGACAAGTAATCGAGTAAACGTGCAAAGTATGAAAGATAACAAAACGGATCTATATGAGATCGAATTTAATATTCGATAATTTCTAACAGGAGATAGCAGTTCAAGCTTGGATGGTGCTCTCAGACTTCCCCTTGTCTTCTATCTCCAGCAGAGAAGCTGAACCGACAACACATTTGATATTTGTGTTGAATGATGCCTATTTGTTCTCAAACTACAAAACATAAAATGTGGGAAAAGAAGAGTTAAAAGTCAAGTTGTTGTTTTGGTATATTAAAGTCTTTGTGTTTTCTTGTTGCAGTAGTCTAAGAAAATGTCAAAAAGTATGGGCTATATTTGGAGAGTACTCCTAAGTCTAAGTAAAAATAAGGCTATATAGAGAAGATTGAGAATGTTCTATTTTCTCTCTCTATATATATGTAAATGGCCAATGCTGCGTAATGTAAGCAAGTAAGAAATCAGTTGTCTACTTACTACTGTCTCTCTCTCATATGTTCGATATACAAACTTTCCTCTGTTTTCTTTTCTTTGAACAAGAACAAAAACAGAACAAAAAGAAACATGAAAAAACCTGCAATTTCCTGCAGTTTGTAACATGGTATCAGAGCTCTTACTGATCTTTGGACACCATCTGAACAAGACTGAATAAGTATGAACAATAAAAGAAAAAGACAGAACCAGAAAATTAAAAGAACAAGAAGGAGAAACCACACTTGGCGTCAAACCTGCAATCTTCACAAATCGTGTCTGTCTTTGATGGACATAAGTTAACTATGAATTCTGGGCGGCTAGGATGAAGACAACTCTGATGAACAGAGATCTTTGGGAAATAGTTGAAGAAGGACTCACTGAACCACCATCTAGATCACCGGAGATGTCTGGAGCTGACTATGCAAAAGAGGTTGGAGATTGGCGATCGTGTAAGGAAAAAGACATAGCAGCTCTATAACTCATTCAACTTGCTGTCGATGATGTTGTCTCTGACAAAATTCTTTCTGCAACCTCAGCCAAGCAAGCATGGGAGATACTTGAACATTCCCATCAAGGTAATGAAAAAAGTAAAGATGGTTAGACTTCAGGCTTTGAGAAGCGATTTTGAGAATCTGAAATGAAGGAAGGAGAAAAGATTAAGCCTTATTCTGAAAGAATCCAGGCTGTTTGCTAATCAAATGAGATCTCTAGGAGAAGGTCGATCAAACTTTGATTTGGTGGTTAAGATTCTAGTTTCAATGCCCAAGAGTTATGCTCCACTGTCATCACTGATGGAAGAAACTAAAGATCACACTATCTGAATATCCAACAAGCTTTGGCTCCTTGACTGCAGAAAACATCAAATCTATATCAGTTGTTCCTTTAATGTATCTGAGAACTCTCTTTGCCTCTTTGAAATGCTTGGCTCTAGTTCCTTTAGATACCTAGACAAATAAGATGCAGAGAACATCATAGCAGGTCGAGTAGCGGTTAGATACAGCAGACCTCCCACAAGGCTCCTATAAATTTTAGAATCAGCTACTTCTTCTTCTTCATTTTGAATCTCTCCTTGAGGTTTCAATGGTGTTATCATGATCTTCCATTCATTCATGTTGAACTTCTCCAGCAGCTTCTTTGCATAGCACTCTTGGGAAAGAAAAATTTCGTCTTCACTATGCACAATCTCCATCCCCAAGAAATAGTTCAATAGTCCTAGATTGACATCTCAAATTTATTTTCCATTGCCATCTTGAAATCATCTACCATGTTCTTTTCGTCTCTGGTAACAATAAGATCGTCCACATAGATGCACACCACAAAATCTGCCCATGAGCTTCTTTTGTGTATAACGCATGATCATTGTCACTCCTCTTGAAGTTTTCTCGCAAGAAAAACTCATCAATTCTGCTGGTGCATGCTTTAAACCATAAAGAGCAACATAGTCTTCCATTCCTTTTTCTTCAAAACCAGGTGTTGCTCAGCATATATCCCTTCTTCTAGATTTTCATTTAGAAAAGCAGATTTAACATCGAGTTGAAATAACTCCCATTTTCTTTGAGCAGAAACAGAAAGAAGTAGTCTGATAGTCTCATGTCTTGAAATTGGGGCAAAAGTCTCCAAATAATCAACTCCATGCTGCTGAGTAAACCCCTTAGTCACTAACCTTGCTTTGTGCTTGACAACATCTCCTTTTGCATCTGTTTTGAGCCTGAATATCCACTTGACTTCCAAAACATTTTTGTCAATAGGTCTCTTAACCAATTGCCATGTCTTGTTCTTCTTTATCATGTGTATTTCTTCTTCCATAGTCTGTCTTCAATCAGTATGCTTTACAGCTTCTTCGAATGTTGCTGGTTCTTCAAAACTCATGTAACAACCTTCACATACTTCAGCAGATTCAACATCAACGTGTGGAACAGTAAGTAAGATATCATTCATTGATCTGGTTCTTATATTTAGTTGGCTTGAACTGCTTTCTGGACTGTCAAGATCCAGATTAAAGAGCACTGGCTGAATACTTCTTCTCCTTCTGGATTCACCATCACTAGAACCTGAATCACTGACCCTTAGATCTTCTTGTCTACAATCTTTTTCCAAAGATACAACAAATTGTTTGTTCACTCCTTTTTGCTTCCAATCCATTTTCTTCCTTCATCAAATATCACATCTCTTGAAACTTCTATTTTCTCTTTCTCCAAAAAATAGACTCGGTAGCCGTTTGTTTGAGAGCTGTATCCAACAAATATTGTTTTCTTGGACTTGTCATCCCACTTCTTTCTATTTTCATCTGGTATGTGTACATAACATACACACCCAAACAACTTCAAATGATTCCTTGATGGCTTTTCTTTATCTTGCAGCTAGATTGATTTTCGATAAGGTTTTTGAACTTCTTAAAGGTTGAAGGACTTCTGATTTTGACTTCAATAAATAAACCCAAACCATACTTGTTGCATCATCAATAATTGTTAGGAAATATCGGCTCTATATGACTGATAAACTTTGCATTGGCTACCCACAACTGTGAATCAACTCAAGTTTCTTTGTTGCTCTTGTCTCTGATTCTTTTGGGATGAATCACGATTGTGTTTGCTTAGAATACAGCTCTCGCAACCTTCCTTCTCCACCACGAACTTGGGAAGATCTAGAACCATATCTATTGACTGCAAAATCTTCAGTTTTAGTAACCAGTGGGCCCAAGCCTTTGATGCCATAATTCTACAACTTACTTTTGTGCCGCCATTGCTGTTTCAGTGCTTAAGCACCACTTGATGGGAAAGCTCTTGTTCACCATCTCCACTTCCGCTACCTTTCTTCCAGCACCATCATGTATGATGCAACAGCTTTCCTTAAATGTGACTTGATGTCCATTTTCAATCATTTAAGGGACACTTAGCAGATTCTTTGCAAGCTTTGGCACAAGAAAAACATCTCGAATGATTCTCTTGCCTTTCTTTGTCATGACTTCATCGTCTACTTTTCCTTATATCATCAGTACAGCTCCATTACCAACTCTTATTGGAATTTTGATGTTTGTACTTATTCTGGAAAAAAACCTTTTCGTTTGGAGTCATGTGATTAGTGCACCCACTATCAATGAGCCATAAGTTCTCTTCAAAAGACTCTTGATCATCCTGTCTTGCAGTGAACATGTTATTATCTTCTGCTTCTTCTTGTTCATGAGACACTTGTGCTTGTTCTGATTTCTTGCTTCTTCATTCTCTTGAAAAGTGACCAGGCTTTCCACAATTGTAGCATTCACTTCTACCCTTGTTTTTGTTTAAATCTGGCTTCTTTCTTCTATTCTTCAGATAGCAGACATCTTCATCGTGGCTGTCTTTCTTTCAGAAGCCAAACCACTTCTTCCCTTTCCCTTTATAACCAGTCTTCCATGAGCTTTTGTTGCAAAGGTCTATGACTTTCAAGCTTCTAAGACGTGCATGGAATACACTTTCACCTTTATTTATCTTCAGGGAAGAACTTCTTCTCATGAGCTTCCAAAGATCCCACTAACTCAGCAAAAGTTATTGTCTTGTGGCTGCTGAGTGGCAGCCAATTGACGAGCAACCTCCTGAGCTGCTACCCGAGCAGCTTCATGAGTAACCTGCTGAATGGCATCCTGATCAGCTTGTGAAGCTGCCTCCTTAAGCATATGTCTGAGCGCATCCTGATTAACCTGTGGGGCTGCTGGCTGTAAACCATTTGCTTGAACTCCCCCAGAAGGAGCTTGCTCATATACAACTTCACGAGCATCCGCTCTGGTTGTAGCTCTGACGGTGCAAGTACGCCTAACTCCTCTCTTTGGCGGCATCTGAAAACAAAATAGACAAAACGATTAACTTATGTTGAGTTAGAACACTACGATTAACAGAACACTACCGAACAAAAGGTGATTTTAATTTTTGAAAACCATTGAAAACTTCACAGTTATAGAGAACAAGGTCCCGTAACAAGCGTCCATGGTCAGGGCCGTGACACAACCTAACTCTGATACCAAAATGTAACACCTGTCTCATCCTCACTCGAGACCGGCGTGTTACCAATCAACAATTTATATCTCAAAATCCTTTAAAATACTCAAAGTAGACTTTCATATTATTAAAGCAATAAACCCATAAACTGGAATAACTTAATAACCATTGAAATTAGCAGACGATATTCTGAAAATAAAAGAAGTAGAAAATGCCAAAAAACACCATCAGTCCGATCAGTATCCTACTCGTCAGTCTCACATGAAAGAGGGAAAAAAGAGGGGTGAGTATCAGATGAGTCACTTAGTTAGGTATGGGATGCTAAACCCGAAGTCCATAGACTCAGACATATCACTCCATATGTATATAATTTTATTTTACATATGAAAAGCACGACACCTAAAGTACCCAATAAAAAAACAAGGTCCTTAGTTACGGGATAAGTGTGCGCACACCCCCAAATAGAGGTCTCCCCTATAAAAGGATTCAACTCTGGGACTAGGCGCATATACACCGCCCATAGACGATTATCGACCTCAAAGCCTTGGCACGACATGTCGACTAAACTATGCCGCAACATCTCCATGCAAAATCTACTGGTCACTCCCCGGCCTATAGAATTCTATCTCCATATCTGGGTAACATCCTACTCGTCTTAATATAAAATTATATAAATCTAACAATTTAAGTGCAACATGCAGAGTTAAACCATCTAACACCCTATTTCTAGTTTAAACATAGAACCTAAATAACTAACACAAAGACAAAAATCAGACCCTGGATGGACTCAACTCACACAGACGAAACCCATTAGAATTAAAT
Source organism: Moricandia arvensis (assembly GCA_905132765.1). Classification (NCBI taxonomy): domain Eukaryota; kingdom Viridiplantae; phylum Streptophyta; class Magnoliopsida; order Brassicales; family Brassicaceae; genus Moricandia; species Moricandia arvensis. The sequence continues at coordinate 55,032 of CAJHQP010002504.1, forward strand.
ATAAATATTTGAAGCCTTAAGCCGTGTACGAAAAATTAATAAATTATCCCTCACCTTAGAAACTTCAAAAAATAGTATATATGAACTCCATCTGCTCAATAGACTCCAAATCGAGTAAGAACAACCTTCTAACAACGAAAAACGAGTAACCGGTAATCTTATCAAAGTCATCATAAAAGTGAATGGTCAACGAGGCCGGTCAACATAATCCACCAGATCTAACCTCCCGACCCAACCTGATAACCCGAACCTGGTTAACCCAAATCAAACCCTATCGAATTGAACCAACCGGTTACCAAGTCCTCGAGTTGACACACTGGATTGACTCAGCCGATTTACCGAGTCACCGGTGTTGAGAAAAGGGCGGCGGATTACCAGAATGTTGACCGGTGACGGTAGCTCCGATGAACGGCGATGGTGCATGGAGCTCACGCGCAGAGGAGGGACGGTGCGTGGAGGTGCGTGAGATGAAATTGTGGAGCAGCGACAGTGCATGGAGGCACGTGTGGGTGCGTGGAGGTGTGAAGGAGAGTGCATGTGTGTGGAGGCGCGTGGACGGCGGGTTGCGGATGATCTCGAAGATTCAGACTTGTCTCAACAAGAAGAACTTGATTGTGACCTTATATTTTTGATAAGACAAGCGGTTAGATAGTTATCGACAATTTATGAAACAAATAAAAATCTCAAAACAATAAACAGCGGTTTCGGTTACTTTCGGCGGAGATTAGTGGTTCTATGGTGGGAGTACTCTCGGTCAACAGTGACTGCAGCGACACAGACACCAAAATCCTTGACGGTTCAATCTCTGCAAGGTTTCGACGCAGTGAATTTTCTGAATAAAATTATTAGGGTGGCTTTTTATATAGTGAGAACTCAGCTAGGGTTTCAATCAATGGTTTTGGGCTTTGGGCTTTGACATACTGAAATTTCGGGATCATAAATAGGGTCATAATACTAAATCTCTTTCGATATTGAATATATCCATATTTTTATAGTATAATATTCTCTAATCAAACTAAAGTCAAGCGGTAAATGGAATATAAAGTGGAAACAACATTTGACTAAAAAGTAATATTATCATAGTAGTTGCCATCTCTTCAACATTAACCATTTAATAAATTTTCAAATAAAAATAATTAGAACTTCTAATATGAAAGTAGAATAACTTACGTGTGGACAGGCCCGACTCTGAAAAAATTGGGCTGGAAACAAAAATAAAATTTGGGTCTGTTAGTTAAGAGAGGGAAAAAAGTTACGGAGAAGGAGTATGAAGGAGGCATTGAACCGTGATCCTCTTGCAAGTATACTATCTTATTTATCCAACTCAACTACATAAATATTATAAAAAAATTGGCGGTAATTTTATGTAATGGATCAAAGGCCGGAAGCACATGCTTGTAAAGCTTGTACTCAGGGCCGGTATTGCGTGTGGGTTCCATTAGAAAGCTGAATAAGAGCCATACACAATATTCAATCAGTAAAGCAGAACATGTAATCTACATCAACATAGAAAATATATCTTTAAAGCCGATCCATCACATGTCATTACAGTCTTGACTTCCAAACTACACCAACACTAGCAACCCGAGAATACAATTTTGAGTTCTAGACTTCCAGTTAACAATATAAACAGAAATAACAAAACAACAATGCATCTTAAAACAGTATTATTTGTAGTTTATAAGCAGGAAGATTTCATTACAAGCTTGAAAAGATGTTGATAGAATATTAGTTACCTTGTATCTAGGAGGACATCACTAACGATTCAGGACCACATGCACATGTCCTTTCCCTTCAAACCATGAAACGACATAAAATAGTTAGCCAAGAGTAGAACCCGAGGAGTTTTCCCATAGAAAACAGTCACCTCTGTACATGTATGTCGTCCTCATCTGTGAACAGTAGAATCCCGAGGAGGAAGAAGAGAAGAAGAATCCCGTAGAACAAAAGAATAACCATCGCCAAAGTGTTGCAAATTGCAGGTTTTCTTCATGTTTCTTTGTTCTTGTTCGAAGAAAAGAAAACAGAGAAAAGTTTGTGTATCGAAACGAACGTATGAGAGAGGGAAAATAGTAAATAGAGAAAGATGAAGAAGAGAACTGATTTCTTACTTGCTTACATTACACAACATTGGCCATTACAAAATAGAATATTCTTCGATCTTCTCTATATAACCTTATTTTTACTTAGACTTAGGAGTACTCTCCATATATACCCTGTACTTTTTGACATTTTCTTAAACTACTGCAACAAGAAAACTCAAAGACTTAACATACCAAAACAACAACTTGACTTTTTACTCTTTTTTCCCATGTTTTATGTTTTGTGGTTTGCGAACAAATAGGCATCATTCAACACTCCCTCTTGTCTTTTTGTTTCTCAAACCAAGTGTATCAGCAAGCTGCTCTTCACTCTTGCAATATTCCAGCTTGATGTTTCCATTTTTCACAGATTCTCTAACAAAGTGATACTTGATTTGAATATGCTTTGTTCTTCTATGCTGGACTGGATTCTTTTTTATTGCAATGGCTGATTGACTGTCACAATAGATAGGAACTCCCTCTTGAGAGTTGAACTTCAAATCTTCAAGCAAACGCCTTAGCTATATTGCTTGATTTGTTTCTGCACACAAAGCCATGTATCATGCCTCAGCGGTTGATTGAGTGATAATGTCTACTCATTCAGCAGGTTCTAGCTCAGCAGACTCCTCATAGGGTTTTCAGACTGACACGGAAAATGATGAACATGGATACTGAGCCTTTCGGGGAAAAAGTAGATGCTACAAGCGCACATGACTGGAAGCTAAGTCTGGACCGGAAGCTCGAGATTATCGATTGTCCACTGGATTTTTTGTGTTGATTGGCTATGCAGTACATGCGTGGAGATGCATTAGTGTGGTGGGAAGGAGTGAAACTGAGCCATCTTGGACCTAATAGACTGACCTATGAAGACTTTATGATGGAATTCGACAGGAAGTGCTTCCCAAAAGAAGCTATGGACAAGAAGAAAAGTGCTTTTGAGCATGTAAGACAGGGTACCATGACCATTAGAGAGTATGAAGTTGAGTTCAGTAGACTTCACAGATTTGATGGGGTTGGCACACTTGATCAAGAAATTTTATATGTGATGCGAGTTGATATTTGCAACAGATATTGTGTCATCACTTACCACATTTTGGGAGATTTGGTTCAGCTAATCAAAGCAGTGCACCAAATTCAGGGAAAGCTTCAGAGAGCAGGACTTGGGACCAACTGTATTGGAACCGAAATTCACCCAGTTGATTTCGGTAATCGAAGAAAAGCAAAGAATACTTTCCTTTCCTTGAGGTCCGGATTCTCTGCGAGAGCCAACGACAAGTGGCCAAATAAATGCGGATAATACCAAAAGATAACAAAACAAATTAATAGAAAAAATATATCTTTATTCTGAATCCGCAAAAGATAATTGCGATCATTAGAAAAGATAATAAAAGTTTCGGCTGCAAGAGCTGTCAGCGAGTTCCCTTGTTTTAGCCACCTAAAACCTTAAACCTAGTTGAGTCGCAGCTCGACAACAGATTGATTTTGTTGATTCCGGATTGGACCTTATGAAAGGCTACCTACGTACCTTTTCGAGGATAAAGTCAAACGTAGTTCAGTTTATAGAGTTTGAATAAGAGATCGAACTACCTTTGCGAGTTTGTCTAGTATTAGTGTGCATGACACAGAAAACTAAGCATGTCGAGAATAATGCCTAAGGCTTCTAAGTGCAAAAAGTGCTAAGAGTCTGAAAAATCATTTTAGCAATCTTGCCTTGGCTCTCCTTATATTTGCGTCCAAAGTTGGATGTCTTTCCTTTTCTGCACCCAATTCGAGTATATCTCTTCGCGGGAATCTTCCTTTTCCTCTCAATCTTTCATGATTATCCAAAAACTTAAATTTATCTTCTTTTCCATTTTTCTTCCGCAGAGATTATAGGTAAACCGTCATTGTAATCTGGCTCATTCTCGTCCAAAGTCGTAAATGGGCCTTTGTTGCCTTTTAAACCTTTTTGGGCTGTTTTGTGACTTAAGCGTTTTTACGATTTCCTTCAGAGAAATTGCCTTTCATACGTGTTGGTTCCACGAAATAATAAAACCGCTCGTATAGTCAAGATAACAATCATGAGAAGACAAGTCCTTGTTATTTTTATCGCAAAACATCAATGGAAACTCTAATCAAGAAGAAATGAGAATCAGTACGGTAAAGTTTGAAGGAGCGAGTGAAGAAGCGGAGATGGTCTTGTTGACCATAGGCGACGAGACACGGCTCACGTCTCGTCACCCACGGTGATGAGAATTGATGAGGGTCTTGTCGCCCATGGGCGAGACAATGTTTATGTCTCGTCGTCCACGGGCGACGAACTCGCCCATGGGTGACGAGACGTGGCTTATGTCTTGTCGCCCATGGACGATGAGACTCGGTGTTGGTCTTGTCACCGACGGGCGACAAGACTCAGTGTTGGTCTTGTCTACCATAGGCGTTGATACATGGCTTGTGTCTTGTTGCCCCCGGGCAACGAGCCTTTGAGCTGATCTTTTTTCTTGTTTTTGATGAGACGTTGAGATGAACAAGACCACGACGTGTTCAGACACGATTTTTTATTTTTGTTTTATACTTTGAGATAAAAAACTCCCGCGATAATTTTAGAACATTTATTCCGTCGTAACTGATTTTGACCCCAACAGTTAACCCCCCAGCTTGCGAGAATCATTGTGATGTTCTCTTGCGGTGTTATGTATGTTAGGTAAGTTAGGCGGAATTGATGATCAAAAGTTCCGAGGGTGAATAGTAGATATTTCCTATAAGTATGTTTTCAAATTCTTTACTCTCGCACTTCCACAAAAGAAAACTTTCATCATAAGAATGGAATGTGATAAGATTGGGGCTGCGCCTTATGTAGGCTGCCTACGTACCCTTGTTGAATGGATCAAGCCTTTCGTAGTTCATCTTGGAGTTAAAGTTCTTACTAACTTGTTTTCTAGTGATACCTTTATGGTCTAGTTATGTGTTGAATTTTCGAGCATGTTGCTGCCGATGACATTTGATATCGGACCTTTGTCGGCCTCAAGACTAGCCTTTTAGGCTTCTTGTTTTGGAATTATGAATTGTGTGTTATCTCCTTTTAAAAACTTATTGATTAGCCATATGCGGAGATGAGAGAAAGAGTGTGAGTTGTCTTCTCATTTCTATCGCTCAATGGATCGTTATACTTGTCGTTGTGTAAGATGAGAATACTCAAATACATTTAGTTCGCAGAGTCTCATAAATGAACAAATATAAGTGACTGGACATATTTTGGAATCTCGTATCAGTCTGTTGATACTATGTCTTGAGATGTGTAAGACCAGTGTGCTGGGTTTAGGGCAAGACCTAGGCTTACTATCGGTTTAGGGTTTGCGATGACTATTTCGGCTTAAATCACCTGTTGCGGTTTTGGCCTGATTACGTCTCAATATCGAAGTCCGTGGAAAGTTCTTGGCTTATGCGAGTTTCATGGATCGAGAACCGAGCATCTCTCCAAAGAAGATTTCAAAGTCGTCTAGAAGTGCTAACTAGAATTTCGGATTTCTTTTATAGCGCGCTATTATCCTTGTGTCAGATGTCTAAGAGCCTATCCCTAAAGGGGGAGATGGATAAGTCTGTTTAGGACGTTGGAGTTTGTTTGTTGTGATCAACAACAAATAGAATGGTAAGTGTTACCATTTGAGTTTGAGAAGATGTTAGTGCGTATGACTGTTTGAGTTTCCGAGACAAACTTACGTCTAGACGATATTTTACGTTGAAATCTGGCTTTGTGAATGTCTGCGACGTCTCATGGCACTAAAGACTAGATTTCTCTTTCAAGTAAAATTTTACGTTTTAAAGAAGTTTTCCGCATTCGACGTGAAGGTCCCGTTTGACCTTGTGGCCAAGAATTACTTCGGTTTATTTGCGTAGGTTTCGCTGTCGAAGTTTGTTTTTGTAGCAAATTAATCGATAGTGTTTTTCGTTTAGAGTTTTCTTTGTATGCCGCATTTCTTGTTTGAAACGTTTGCGTGCTTAGAGACATTTTGTGGTGGCGGAAATGTTTTTTTAACCTTGTGGGAAAGAAATGTTCTGGTTTGTTTGCGGACATCTCGCAGCCAAAAATGTTGTTTCTGTTTTGATATTAAATTGTTGGATTTCTGATCGACGAAATAGGACCAAGGGGACGCGTATTTGTCCCTGGGAAGAAACGTTTTCGTTCACCGCGATTTGTGAAGAGTTAGCCTTCCGAGATTTATTTCTTGTATGTTTAGGGAGGTATATATCTTGGAGCTTTGGTCCGAGTGTTTTTGATATAGCCAATTTATTACCACTTTTAGGCCATGTTATATGCTCTATTTTGAGTCTCTTATGTGTGTCTAGGCTATGTTTTAAGGTCTTTACAAGTCTAGGTATGTTTTGGAGATATATGGAGATACTTGGAGCTTTTGGAACAATGAGAAGAGGATAATCCATAGTTGATCGTTGAGAGAGTCGAAGTACAAGACAGTTGTCGATCGACGACACTATCTTGGTGTCGACCGATGGCACAAGACCAAGATCGATCAATGTTGCACACCAGCCATCGATCGATGACCTATTCACAGACAACTGATCTCAAGCCGAAATTAGACAGAATAACGAAGATACCCTGGACGAGTTTTGACCAAAATTTTAGGGTTCTATATTATACTTTATGTATTACAGAGAGAAGGGAGAGGGTGTATGGTGGAAAGGATGTTCTATCGTTTTTAGTATTCTATTATAGTTTTAGAGTTTTTAGGGGAGAAGATTCATAACTCCTTAGGGAGATTTGTATTGGACCCCAATAATTTATCTATGCATTATATTCAGATTATTGTTCTTACTTTAATTACGTCTGGGTAGTCATCAACTAGATATAGGGTTGAATGATGGCAATCATGGATTAGCACAAAAGTAGGATTGCTAGGTTGAGATAATATCCATCAATTGAGTTTTGCATAATGCTTGCATTCTAGAATAGCTAACTAGGATCTCAAAAGTAGGACATGGATGACTACATGAGTAGGTTATGTGCCATAATAGACTCTATTGAACTAGATTGTTAGGCACATGTGAGAGATGGTATAATTAGCTTGGTGAACTTATCAAATCTCATTCACACTTCCTTTTGATTTCACCATTGATATAGCCTATTTATTACAAATTTTAGGCCATGTTATAGGCTCTATTTAGGATCTATAATGTGTGTATAGGCTATGTTTTAAGGTCTTTACAGGTGTAGGTATGTTTGGAGATATATAGAGATACTTGGAGATTTTGGAGCATTTAGAGGAGAATAATCCATAGCTGATCATTGAGAGAGTCAAAGTACAAGACTGTCGTCGATCAACAACACTACCTTGGCATCGATCATTACATGAACAAGATCGATCGATGTTGAACACTTGACATCAATCGATGACCAATTCGTAGACAACCTATTTCAAGCCCAAGTTAGAGACGAGACACAAGATTACCCCTGGGCGAGTTTTAACCTAGATTTTAGGGTTTTATATTTATACTCTATGTATGACACCAAAGTGTATGGTGGCAAGTGTGTGTGGGCAAGTGTGTACGTGTGTGTGCACCAGCACTCCATTATAGTTTTAGGATTTATTTAGGGGAGAAGATTCATAACTCCTTATGGAGATTTGTATTGGAACCCCATTTTTTTTTATCTATGCATTATATTCATATTATTATTCTTACTTTGATTATATCTAAGGAGTTACCAACTAGATTTAGGGTTAAATGATACCAATCATGGATTGTTCAAAAGTAGGATTGTTAGGTTAAGTTAATCTTCATCAATTGAGTTGTGCTTAATGCTTGCATTCTAGAGTACCTAACTAGGATCTCGAAAGTAGGACATGGACGACTTCGAGAGTAGGTTCTATGCCAGAATAGACTCTATTGCACTAGGTTGTTAGGCGCATGCGAGAGCTGGTCTAATTAGCTTGGTGAACATATCAATTCTCGTTCACACGCCCTTCTGATTTCACCATCAATAGACATCAGGCCTCAGCCGTCGATCGATGGTCTTTCCTCTTGCTCGCATACGATAGTTGGAGTTAAATGTGTCAGAATAGTTAGTATTTGAGTTCCAGAATAGTTAGTGTTTGAGTTCTAGAATATTTTACATATCCGTGCTTCTTATTCCCTATAATTCATTGAGCTTGAAAGGCCTAGATCTAGCATATTTATATTTGCATATAGTTAGTCTATTATCATTATTTCTATATTTACATTATTAGCATATTTCAATACAGAATACTTCCTTACAACCGATTACTTGTTACCAATATATATAATAACCTAGCATAATCTTTAGAAATAAGAAATCTATTGCGTGTCATTGTTCTCTGTGGATTCGATCCCTAAGTACTACACATGATCTCTCTTGGCAAGAGTATTGTTTTGTGTTTTAGGATTAAGGGTTAATTTGACAATTAATTGTTTAGGATATTTATACCCTACTAGAGCAATAAACAAGCCCTATGTCAAATTTGGCGCCGTTGTTGGGGAACATTAATCGCCATTAGATTTAATTTCTAGGGTTTTTGTCTAGGTTTATTTTACTGTCAAGTTACTGATTTTTCTTTTTCTTTGTTTTCAGGTGCATACAAAAGAGTAACATTAGCAATAAAAGACAAGAATTACTATTCTCAGACCCCAGAAACTCGAACGTACGATCCGCAAAGAAAGACGACAAGAATCGATCGACGACATCTACTCAGCCTCACCGACACTTCTTTACGAACAACATCGACCGACATCAGCACTATAGCATCGACCGACATTGATCGACTCTAGCATCGATCGACAGCATCTCACCGCATCAATCGACTACATACAGACGATTTCAGATGGTTGCTCCTATAGTAGTAGTTAAGAATAAGAATGAAGACTTGCATGACCTCACGGTAATCTGCGTATTGCAGCAGGTCAAAGATAGACGATCAGGGGGCTGTAGTCCCTGATACAGAAAGGCAGATGCTGCATTAGCTCAACCTGAAGCTAAAGCCCAAGCTCCTAGAGGCATGGAGATTTCAAGGCCAATCAGAAGACCATGGGTCGAATTTATGTTTGACAAAGTACAGAGGGACAACAGAAGATGACTGTGGATTTCAATGGGAATTAGATTTCCTTTACCTCCACCTAAACACAAAGATCGAAGATCTCGACACCCGTGTGGGGGAGCTGGAAAATCAGGTGACTCAGACGAGTGAAGCCCTTAAGAGATACAAGGCTATGGTTTAGAAAGAAGGAAGAATACGACAGGAACATCACGTCAATGTTGTGATTGATGATGATATTTGGGTAGACGTCAGAAATAAAAGCCACAAGAGGAAGTGGTTCTGTATAGGAATACGAGTTTTTTAGCAGTTCGCACATGAATCAATAGACACAAGATATTGAGAATTGATCAACGGTTCCTGTTGAGGTGGCAGAATTGGGAAATCTCGAGCATCGCTTGACGCAGAGATACAAATCAATTGGAACGTCTTAGTCCGAGTAGACTTCCATGTGATGGACATACATATCAATTGGAACTCTTCTTTGTTACTTGGAAGAGAGTTCATGGCCACATATGAGCTATCTGTGACATGAAGACAAACATGTTGTGCCTTTCCTTGATTGATCATAATGTGTATTATGAAATTTATAAGAATAAACCTACCCTCACAAAATTGTGCAATGATGCAGAGCTTATGGCCACATGCTTCTGCGATTATGAGTTCAATGAGGAATCGGAAGAAGGGGCATCAATCGATACCCAACCCAACCCATCAATCGACTACCTTACAGTTCAATAATCGATCGACACCCACCTTATTGATTCGATCGACTCTCAAACATCCGAACAAGTCAACACCTACCATAGAGATTTTGATTACAACACAGCCTACCTCGAGTATGATGAAGACTACAAAGACGAAGAAATAATTGAATACCAGCGATTGCTATGGAAGAGGCTAGTGTTTTTCATGTTTTCCATCAACTTGGGAAATCGTCATCGATCGACGGTAACGCATACACCATCGATCGATACTGGAAATGAAGCAGAAACCAAAGGAGATTCAACTGTGAGAACGCAAAAGGGAATATGGTTATCTACAACCAGATGAGTTCGGTACTATGAGAGATCCAGAATAATCACGCAAGAGGAATGGATGGCAGAATTCTACATGTCACGAAGGAAAATGTGCCAGAAATAATTGGAATGGCTAATGGAGATGGAAACCTTTTGCCCAACAATCTGATTATCAAGCATCGATCGACAGTCAACATACACCACTCGATCGACACCCAATCAGGCTTACCAAGGATACAGTGGAGCTTATGAAGAATATGATGCAAATTACATAGAGGAAGAACTGACTGAGTCTCGCGGCCTTGCACTGGAAGAAGCTGGCTGGGTAATGAACGCGAGAGTGGGCACTCGAGCATTGATCGTCGGCATATCTTGGCCATCAAACGACATCAAATAAAACCAGAACAACTACTTGGAGCCAAAGATACAAAAGATGGTTATCTCAGACCAGATGAGTTTTGGAAATTTTAGAGATACAAAAGGACGTGCACGAGATCTTTATGGGAGAATTCTAAATATACTTAAGGAGGATGTAGTAGACGTCCTTGTTATGGCTAATTGATCATGAAATTTATTTGGACAACAAAAGCAGCCATCAATCGACGCACAGGTACCGGCATTGATCCACAACAAGGAGTAGAAGCACGGGCCGATCCACAACCCAACATCAATCGACGAAACAAGGATGCATCGATCAATACCACCATTCCACGAGTCCATGAGTTTTGTACATCTAACCCCTTTACTTCAGGAAATCCAGGACCAATCAGTTGGATAAATCCCCTACTGCTAGACGGTCCGCGTAGAGTATGCGAACGAGAGCTTATGATGCTGATGGCAGAAGAATTTTCTATTGGGAAAAGAAAGATGAGTATGAAATCTACAGAGATGAGAATGATAATGCACGAGCTATAGAAAAAGAATTGTGAATGTGCACAAGAAGATATCAGGGCTGTTCTAGAGAGAGCTACTATGTTTGACTACATCTACATATGTTTACCTGAACATGCAGCAAAGATCGCTATGCTAGACAATAAACAAAAGAAAACAGCAGAGCAGAGATTGATGATATTGTGAATGAGATCTACAAGCTCAAGAGATGTAATTAGATGATTTCTACAGGAGGTTGATGATTTCTACTATCCTATAGACAAGTGCCTCACCGGTTTGACTACACGCATGGATGAGATGAAGCAAGATTTGGATACTGTTCAAAGACAACATGCGAGTGGACCAGATAGAGTGACATCAATCGACGCAGCATCATGCCATCGATCGATACTGATTTCCACAGACAGAAGTACGCAGCAGAAAACAATTAGAAGACATGTTCAATGAGATTGCTTTTTCTCAGAGCCTGATGCAAGAAGATATTTCTCAGAAATTGGAGGATATATCAGAGACTACAGCTGCCAGACTTAGAATGCTGCACGCGAGTATTGAGAATCTACAACAGAGAATGCATTCAGTGGAGGTTGCTAAGGAGATCATAAAGAATGAGAAAGCTAGAGGAGATGAAGCAATGAGAAACTTTGTTGGTACATGGTTTCAGAAGAGCAAAAGAAGATGTAGACACTTGTTTTCCAAGTGTTGATCCACCTCATTCCAGTCAGTAAGTTCAACACGTCGAGCTTAAGACTATAACCAAGCGCTGAGTGGGAGGCAACCCACTGTTTAGTAAGTTTTTATTTAGTTTTTACTTATACTACTATTTATTTCTAGTTTTACTTCATTTTACAGACTGTTTATATCATCATCGATCGACACCATAGAGGCACCATCGGTCGACATGGATCGCGACCATCGATCGACCAAACCCGCTGCCATCGATCGACACTCTCTTACAGAGAGAGGTATCGAGTTCTACTACTTAAGCTATTACTTATGATTTGATTTTTCTAACCAATCCGGGGCGGATTACACGGGGACAGTGTAATTTAAGTTGAGGGAGGTTTGCTAATGCTATTTTTTTTTGTTTTTGAGTTCTATTTACTATCTATATATAAAATTTTCAAAAAGTTTTATTGTGTCAATACGAGAACTATGTCAAGATTAATTATTGACCTAACCCATACTTTACCACCATTCTTAGAAGGTTCTTTGCAGAGATCTAGAGATACCGAAGTGGATCATCCTGCCACTATATCACATTGCTGTAGAAATTTTGAAGAACCAAAATTGATTTCAACACTAATCCTGATATTATTTGCTTTGTTTGGATTTGTATACACATTATCAGATTTCTTCTGCAAGTCTGCGAAGGTAAAAGTCTGTGTGCTTTCTGATTCCCCTCTCTCTCCCCTTCAAATAAAAGGAGCGAATAAGATTTGGTGGCTACAACCATTAAATCTTGATTCATATGATCCTAGAAAGAGATAAAGGCCAAAAAGAAGTGAACAGGATCTGGTGGCAAAAACATTAGGGCCTTATCATGGAAGCCTATCCAAATTCTCATCAATTAGAAAAATAAATGATACCCTCAAAGAAGGGGGACATTGGACTGAGAGAAGAAGTGAGAGAGAGAGAGAGAGGAAAGGAGTCAGAGTAGACTACCTGTGTGTTCAGATACTTGCCAGAGGTAAGAGTCCATATATCCTTTGATCGGATACTCCCAAGTAAAGTCTGACTTTTATTTATGCAAAGATAATGAAATAGTGAGGGACGAGTCAGACTAGTATTCGCTAAGTTTTTGGTAGAATTATGTTGGTGGCTATACTAGGATATGGTTAGTATAAAGTTTCTCTGTGATGGATGATAGGATGTGGTTGCAACAAAGTAAGGTGACAGTAATACTTAGATATTATGTGAGTCTTCGCTTTTCAAAACCTCTTTCACAGGCTTGTTTGCTTAAGGACAAGCAAAGCTTAAGTCCGGGGGAGTTGATATTGCCTATTTATTACCAATTTTAGGCCATGTATAGGCTCTATTTGGGTCTACTATGTGGTCTAGGCTATGTTTTAGGTCTTTACAGGTCCAGGTACGTTTGGAGATATATGGAGATACTTTGAGCTTTTGGAGCATTTAGAGGAGAATAATCCGTAGCTGATAATGAGAGAATCGAAGTAGAAGACTATCGATCGATCGACGCCACTACCATGGAGTCGACCGATGTTACATGACCAAGATTGATCGATGTTGAACACTGACATCGATCAATGACAATTCACAGACAGCCGATTTCAAGCCCAAGTTAGAAACAGACACAAGATTACAAGATTACCCATGGACGAGTTTTTGACCTAGATTTTAGGGTTTTATATATATACTCTATGTATGACACCAAAGTGTGTGGTGGCAAGTGTGTGTGGGCAAGTTTGTCCGTGTGTATGCACCAGCACTCCATTATAGTTTTAGGACTTATCTAGGGGAGACGATTCATAATTCCTTGGAGAGATTTGTATTGGAACCCCAATATTTTATATATGCATTACATTCAGATTATTATTCTAACTTTGATTATGTCTAAGTAGTTACCAAATAGATTAAGGTTGAATGATAGCAATCATGATTAGCCCAAAATTAGGATTGCTGGTTTAAGTCAATATCCATCAATTGAGTTGTGCTTAATGCTTGCATTCTAGAGTAGCTAACTAGGATCTCGAAAGCTAGGACATGGACGACTTACGAGAGTAGATTATGTGCCAGAATAGACTCCATTGAACTAGGTTGTTGGGCGCATGTGAGAGCTGCTCTATTTAGTTTGGTGAACATATCAAATTCATTCACACTTCCTTCTGATTTCACCATCGATCGACATCAGGCCTCATCCGTCAATCGATGGTCTTTCTTTTTGCTCGCATACGAGAGCTTGAGTTAAAGTGTCATTAATAGTTAATATTTGAGTTCTAGAATATTACATATACGTGCTTCTATTCCCTATAAATCATTGAATTTGAAAACCCTAGATCTAGCATATTTACATTTGCATCTAGTTAGTCTATTATCATATTTTCACTATTAGCATATTTCCATATTGCATCTACACCTTTAAATAAGGAATATTTCCTTAGACCGGTTACTTGTTTACCAATATATATAATCACCTATCTTAATCTTTAGAAATAAGAAATCTATTGTGGGCCACTGTTCGGTGTGGATTTGATCCTAAGTACCACACCTGATCTCTCATGGCAAGAGTATTGTTTTGTGTGTTAGGATTAAGGGTTAATTTCAACATTTAATTGTTTAGGATATTTATACCTTGCTAGAGCAATAAACACACCATGTGTCAACCATCGATCGACATTAGCCATTAGCCATCGATCGATGGTCTTTCCTTTTGCTCGCATACGAGAGTTGGAGTTAAAAAAGTCAGAATAGTTAATATTTGAGTTCTACAAATATTTACATTCAGATGCCTTCATATTCCCTATAGTCCATTAAACTTGAAACCATTAGATCTAGCATATTAACATTTGCATCTAGTTAGTTTAGTAGCATATTTCCATATTTACATTATTAGCATATTTGCATATTACCTTCTAATAAGGAATATTTCTTTAAAACGATTTATTGCTACCAACTATATATAATTACCTAGCTTAGTCTTTAGAAATAAGAAGTCTATTGTGTGCCTTTGCTCTCTGTGGATTCGATTCCTAAGTACTACACCTTATCTCTCTTGCAAGAGTATTATTTTGTGTCTTACGATTTGGGTTAATTGATAGTTAATTGTATAGGATATTTATACCCTACTAGAACAATAAACACACCATGTCAAAATTTGGCGCCGTTGCTGGGGATCGCCATTAGATTTAATTTCTAGGATTTGGTCTAGGTTTGTTGTTACTTTTCAAGTTACTAAATTTTATTTTTTTTATTTTTCAGGTATATGCAAAAGAGTACACGAGCAATAAAGGACAAGAACTACTATTCTCAGACCCAGAGAAGCTCGAACGTATGATCCGCAAAGAAAAAAGACAAGCATCAATTAATAGGTATATACTCAGCATCGTCGGACACCTCTTCACTGATAACAATATAGCATTGACCGACATCAAAACTCGAGCATCTACGATGTTGACCACACTGCATCGATCGACGAACACCTACATGTCGATCGATGACACAACAGACGAGCCTCAGATGGTTGCGACTATTGTATTGGTCAGAATGAGAATTGAAGACTGCCTGATCTCAACGTCACCTGCACAATGCCAGCAAGTCAAAGATAGACGATCAGGGGCTGTAATCCTTGATACAAAAGCAGAGCAGAAGAAGACGCTGCAGTAGCTAACCTTGAAGCTAACGCCAAGCTCCTCAGAGAACACTGGCTTACTACAACCGTCCATACCAGTTTTATGCCAACACATCCGCCATTTGTCCTCCGCATTTCAGATCAAGCCCACTTCGACTTGTAGCGCAGACGCTTTACCATGGATTGCGTCATGAGAACCCAATGGATAATCTGGAGCGATTGAGGATCTAGTGACTTGCTATTTAAAGCCAATGGAGTCCCTGAGGACTATTTTTTTGTAAGCTCTTCAAGTACTCACTTGCTGGAGAAGCTTCATATTGGCTTATGCGGCTACCACCAGGATCTCTGACATCCTGGAATGACATCAAGAACGCTTTCTTGCGTAACTTCTCTGATGACGTGAGAGCAGAAGATCTAAGGAGCAAGATTGCTACTTTTTCGAAGAACCTTTAGTCTTTCAGAAATTCACTGGATAAGATTTAAGTCATACCAGAGAGACTATCCACATCACGGGTTCAACAAAGTGCAACTTCTTAGCACTTTCTTCAAAGGTATTGGTACAGTATCGGATGGCTTTGGACACGGCTAGTGAGGGGAATTTCAGTACTAGGAGTCCTGAAGAAGCCACAAGATTTATGAGAATCTGCATCCAGCAGCGGGTACCAAGAACACATCTTCTGATAGAAAGAAAATCAGCCCAAGCCGCGAGAAAGGAACAAATTGAAGAGTCAATGCAAAACTGGATAGTGTTCAGAATTTCTCAAGAAGCAGGTTACTTTTGCAGAAGTAGAAGCAATAGAGTATGGAGATGATGAGATTGAAGAAGATGATGTGAACTACATTGATGGGAATGGTTTCCAGAGACAAGGGAAATCCATTGTTCAACAGGAACTCCTATGGGATTGTTCAGGAGTAACTTTAATCAGTGTTCACAGCGAAGGACCTTTAACAACAACATAACTTATGATCTTCCTACTACAAGAATCCTTCCTCCAGAAGATCAGGAAAGCAAGATGTGAAGCAATGTTGATAATTTAGTGTGATAGAAAAAGATGACTGTGATTTCAATGGGAAGATAGATGGTCTGTCCTCAACCTCAATACCAAGTTTGAAAACCTCAGCACCCATGTGAAGGAAATTGGAGAATCAAGTTGATGCAAAAAAGTGAAACCACTAGGAAGCAGAGAGCCTGATCAGGAGAAAATAGAGGGTGGACAAAAGCCCCACGTCAATGCATTGATTGATTGATTGATTATGGCATGAAGTAAGAGAGAGAACACCATGAAGTATATTTTCGTATGGAAAGTTCCATGTCACTCGGCACTTCTCTTCCGCATCGATCGACATCAAGAAGTGAGTATCGATCGATGCAAGTCCTGCAGTATCAGTAAATTTTTCTGAATCGACTAATGTCGATCGACACAGAACTCAGAATTTGATCGACATGGAGCTTAGGAGCATCGATCAATAGTGCGACCTTAGCAATGATCGACAGAGGAGAAACCCAGTTTGACTACCAACCTCAATACAAGTCTTATCGTGCGTCCAACTGTAACAATTTTATAACATAATACAAACACGTCTGAAGCTATTGATCTTGATAGAAAGATGAGGGAAACTCCAAGAGGAAGCAAAATATCCCCAAACATCAACGCAGAGAAGCCAATGAAAAAGAGATAGATAGCTTTGCC
The DNA here is from genome assembly GCA_905132765.1 of Moricandia arvensis. NCBI lineage: Eukaryota > Viridiplantae > Streptophyta > Magnoliopsida > Brassicales > Brassicaceae > Moricandia > Moricandia arvensis. Next base: position 72,063 of record CAJHQP010002504.1, read on the forward strand.
AAAGAGTTTTCAAAATTCCTCTAGATACCTCTTTTGATGAAGCTTATTATACTCACATGTTATGGATGTTTTTCAGGGAAACAGGGAGACAGATGATGATATAGAGAGAATTTTCAATCATCTCAGAAGAAGATGACGTAGAGGACTTGTCTGAGGAAGAAAAAGTGATCCTGGAAAGTTCGTGTGTCCTTGCTTCATCAACGGCAACGAATATCCCAACACACTTTGTGATACTGGATCATTAGTGAGTATTATGCCAAAGAACCATAGCAGAGGAGCCTGAACCTGAAAGTGGAACCATCAATGATTCTTTCACATTTGTAGACTCCTCAAGAGTGAACTCAGGAGGGATGGTAAATGTTTTAGTACAGATTAAAAAACACTCTGTCCCATAGAATTCCAATATGATGGACATCAGGATAGATTGGAACTCTTCACTACTACTTGGGAGAGCATTCATGGCCACTTGGAGCTATCTGCGATATGAAGTTAACATGTTGTATCTATCTCTAATTGATCAAAATATTTTTTATGAACCTGTCAAGAATAAGAACAAAGCTACTCTAATTGAAGTATGTGATGATGCAGAGGTTGTGGCCACATGTTTCTGCGATTATGAGTTCCATGAGGAATCGGAAGATGGGGCATTGATCGACACCCAACCCATACCATCGATCGACGAGCTTGCAATTTCAACAATTGATCGATACTAAGGCCTCATTATCGATCGGCACCCACCATTCAGAACTGATCAACACTCGCCACGCAGATCTCAATTACAACCAAGCCAAACCTTGAGTACAAAGAAGATTACAGAGAGAAGATATAGTCGAATACCGAGTAATTTATATGGAAGAGGCTAGTGTTTTTCATGTTTCCCATCAACTCGAGAAATCGACACTGTTTGTAATCTAGAGTATATCGCAGACTGTTGGCCGAAAAGATCCACGCTCCATTGCCATCACAAACTAAATCGATACTGGTGTTTTCATGTTTCCTTCTGATTCACCATCGATCGACATCAGACATTAGCCACGATCGATGGTCTTTCCTTATGCTCGCATACGAGAGTTAGAGTTAAAAGGGTCAAAATAGTTAATATTGATTCTAGAATATTTACATTCTTGTGCTTCCTATCCCTATTAGTCCATTAAGCTTAAAACTCTAGATGTAGCATATTAACATTTGCATTTAGTTAGTTTAGTAGCATATTTCCATATTTACATTATTATCATATTTCCATATTGCATCTTTACCTTCTAATAAGAATATTGCCTTAAACCGATTTATTGCTACCAATATATATAATTACCTAGCTAAGTATTTAGAAATAAGAAGTCTATTATGTGCCTTTGCTCTCTGTGGATTCGATCCCTAAGTACTACACTTGATCTCTCTTGGCAAGAGTATTATTTTGTGCTGGTTAGGATTAAGGGTTATTTGAATAGTTAACTGTTTATGATATCTAGATTTTCAACTCGCGCGTATTTTCAACTCGCGTTACGCACGAGTTTGTATTAATAATTAATTATATTTTATATTTAAATAATAAAAATAGAAATTATTTATATATTTTTTCTATGAATTATATTCAAAATATGATTTTATTATTTTTTATTTACAGTTTTACACAATTGTATGTGTTGAATAGCCAATATTAAGATGTCTCTTTGTTTATATAGGTAAATGTATATGTTATTTATAGGTATATTTATATTATTTATTAATCATAATTTATTTAAAATAATACAATTTTTATGCCTATTAACTACTACTATACTGTTATTAACATTTTTTTCTAAATTTTTTCTTATCTTTCTATTTAAATGACATAAAGATTATTTCATATGTACAATTTCTAACTTTGCTTTATATTACCAAATTTTTATAATGAAAGTATAATTATTAGATAGTTATTGTGTACTTATATGTATTGAAAATGCTTCAATTTAATTCTCTTAAATGGCATATATGTATAATGTTTAGATTTATGTTTTAATCATAATAAATAATTGATAAATTTAAACAGTACTTAAACATTTTTGTTAGATATAAGGAAAAGGAGAATAAATATATAAATTTTTAAGCAGTGTTAAGTAATATTTTTTATTAAGTAAAAATATAGGAGATCTATAATATTATGTATAATATATATATATATACATATATATCTGTAATCTTCTAAATGATTATAATTGCAATATAAATTAATGTGAGGATTATGATGATTTATTAGTTCACCTATATCTTTTTTTCTAATTTTAGAAGTTTGTCAAATTGCAGTGTTTATATTTTACTGATTAATAATTTTAAATAATATATTCTTCCCTTAATTAAAGTATAATGAATATTTGTTGTTTCTGAAACTAAATTTTAAATATTACTATTATTTTTAAATATTTATTAAACATTTAAGTAATTTTATTTGGTGTCTTTAGATTTTTTTTAAGTTTTCATATATTTTATTAACATTTTTTTCAAATATATTTCTTTTGATAAAACTCGTATGAGTTTCATTTAAATTTTATATGTTATGTTGATTGCTAGTAATTATTTTTCATAAACATGGATCATATCATTTTTATTGGTGACTTACATTAAAATGTATAAAGAGTCACCTTGTATTTTTTTTATTCTTAATGATTTTTTTGTAGATTACAAAATTTTTAGATTCTTTTCAAAAAAAACTATCAAATTGGTTTAATGAAGAAGTGGATTATAATTTTCTAAAAAAAATTGTTGCCAACACATAATATTGTATTGTTATTAAAATTTTAATTGTTGATGTTAGTCAATGCATTTGAATGATAAAAGGTATTTAAAAACGCATAAATAAAACAACATAATTAACAACGTATCTTACATAAGTGAATTATTTTTACTATCATTATTAATAAAATTTATAGTTAGTCAAGAATGGTTTGATAAAAAAATTAAATCAAACCATCATTTTCAATAAAATTGTGCAACCTAATATACATTTGATGACTTCTTATAGCCCATTTAACAATATAAATAATAAAATTTTAAATACTAAATTTCAGTTTATTTTTTTAATTATTTTATTACTTTAAATATTTTTGAATTTAAATACCTTTTATTTTGACGTATATGCTATTTGTATGCCTTGACATACTTATGATTATAAGTTTTTTAATATTTGGACATTAATTTTGAAAGAGTTAAAATATATACCAAATTAGTTTTTTTTACTATTTTTGTTTATATTATATATTTTAAATTTTATAATGATAGATGATTTTGGAAATTAATATTTTTAAATATTAAACTACGATGATGTTGATATTTTAAATTATATGTCAAAATTTTTAAAAGAAAATAGAAAATATCGTTAGAAAAGATTGTGGATAAAAATATTTCTGCTAAATTTTTTATTTAAATTTTCTATAAGTTGTTATAATATCAAGCTAAAATTTTTTAAAAATCTTTATAATCTGTTAATTTATATTTTTACACTGACTTTATTTTATTCTTACATACATGATTATGAAGTATTTTTTAAAACAAAAAACCATGATTTCTTTTTTTTAAAAAAATGTTCTTTTGTTGGTTAAAATGGTATGTTTAGTTTTCAAATATTCATTTTATATATTAAGTATTTTCATAAAAAAAACATTTTTTTCTACCTTATTTGATTTTCATTTTATTTTGATTAAAATAATTTTCTTAAGTGTACATTTAAAATATCAAATTTGGATGGTGAGCTGGTATATTATTAATTTTACTTGTAAATGAACAATTATCTCAAATAGCTATTTTAATTTTTTATTTTGAATTTTTTATTTTTAAAAATTTTAAACCTCACCTTTAAACTTCCAACTCATAACTCTAAACTCTAAGTCTAGATTAGTTAAACCTGGGGGTATAAATTTATATTTACATCATTTATAAAACTTATTTTGATTATTTTTCTCCTCAAATGCTATTTTTTGTCAAAAAAAAAATTAGTTCTATCCTAAGGTATTTCTCTTTGTAAGTTCTCTCTAGACACTTTAAATAATATAAATCCTCATTTTTAAATATATGTTTTTAGGTTCGTTACGTCTTATTGTTTCAAATTCTTGTATTCTTTAAAATATTTTTTGTTAGTTAAATTTATGTTAATATTCTAGAGGTTTAGTTTATATATCAAACTGACTCAATTGATGATATTCTATTTGTTTACTAAATTTAATATTATTTCTATTTTGAAAGAGATAATTTTTGAAGATCTTTCAAATTTTTGAAAATAGTAAATGAAAAGTGATTAGTATACTTTTATTTATGACTTGAAATAATATGTGAACACTGTCAATGATTTATAGCATCAAATTTTATATAGTATATGTTATTTGTGAATATTTTCAATAATATATAACCTAAATTTGAAAATCACGTGTTTTAAATTTATCTAGTTATAATTATTTGAAAATTTGTATGTTGAAATTAATTATTATTTTTGTTAGTATTTTCGAAAATTTGTTATATATTAAGTTAACTTATATATAATTTTTATTTGTAAGTTTACCATATTTGATATTTATTTCTATTTATACTGAAATAATACAATTATGGTAATATTGACATTTTATAAATAAGAAATTAAAAAAATGATTTGTCATAATATGATTGTTTGTTTAACATTCTATGTGGATACCTTCAATGGCTTATAACCTCAACTTTTATATAGTATAGATTTATACCCTGCTAGAGCAATAAACACACCATATCATGTTTCCTCATATGTCGTGTTTTATGGGTACAAATGTTTGCGGTCTTAAAGTGAGTTGTGGAACATATAGGAATTTGGTAGCCTGACGATAAGTCATATTTCCGTTAACCGTTTGGTCTTAGGACTAAGTCTTGTTATGAAGACTTTATCGTATGATTTCTGTTTTTTGGTTAAACGATAATTATTTGCATAGTCGTTACCCCGGCGTTTTTAGAATGATCCCGGATTTGTTTGGCGTTAGTGATTGGATTGAGCGGTGGTCGCTAAAACGTTTTTAGGCCCATCGCGGAAGTTGTGTTCAGTCCGTATATCCAGGGAATTTGTAGGTGAAACGATTGGGCCATGTCAATTTCGTACTAGCATTAAGGTCATGCTAGTTTAGAACTGTCCTTAAAGGGGATATTGAATTCTGGTTTCGTAGTTTAAGGGAAGGTGTAACTGGACGAGGCCAAAGAGCCTTCGTCGAGATTGATAGGTCAAATATGCCAGATTTTTCCCAATGTTAAGGTGGCTGATGTGGTGGAAAACGATTTTTCCACTTCAGGTTTCAGCCATACTATGAGTGTCCTTTAGTTGTATAAAACTGTTTTCTAATAACCTTTTTCAGTTAGGAAAACAGTAATGAAAGGATTTCATATGAAACTTTTTTGTTTTTTTCTGAGGAAGACGAAGCCTATGAGGCTGATAATGAACATTAGTAGTTAGTCGTTGGACAGGGGCTTGCTCAGATGTAAGTGAGGGGCAGAACCCAGTGAGAGGTAAGGCTAAAAGAAGAGATCTGTTAGATCGTAGTGCGAAGAGATAAAGGTTAGATTTCTCGTCGAAAGACAGATCATACAACTTCGTTTTTAGCTATGCAACAATTGGTCACTTTTTCATAAAACTTGTTATGTATATTTTGAAAGTTGCTCTGTGTATCTCGATCAGATTATACGAAGGACGTTTGGTGAAAGTTATACAAGAAGGATTTCTCGTAGAAGTAAATGGATAGTTTATCTCGCAGATTACTCGTGATATTTGTGAGCGAGGATTAGGTTTTTCCTCATTCACGTTACTACATTGCGAACTCATTTTTCATGATACCGCTCTTGTTTTCCCTGTTGAACGTTCCGCACAAAATGTTTTAGTTATATGAAAGTAATGGGTGATCGAAAGTTTCTTGTCAGGTTGAAAAGGTCCCCATGACTTTGGCTAACCGGCGTGTTATTAGTCTTATGTTGGTACAGGTTTTCTAAGCGCATGATTACGATAAGAGATTATGTAGACTTCTTGAGAATATGTTTGTGATGGTTTGGATACATCGCTAGGGTTTAGACGAATCTTAGATTGTCGTTTCCCTTTTGGTTCAATTTTTATGGGGCGTCGTATTGCCTAATGTCGTAATAGATTTCTTTGTCGAAAGCGTTTTCTTGATGTCGAGGGCAAAAAAAATTGAAGTCTAGGAGTATACGAGTATAGTACACGTACCTACTCCCTCCTTTTTTTTACGAAAGGTAACGGCTGAAACGATCTTTCGAAAAGTTATTTACGTTTTTCTTTCAAGGATTGAGATGATCGACAGTCTGGGTTGCTTTAAAGACGACATTGAGATTTTGATCTTTGATGGTTTTCAGGCTAACCGATTTGGAATATGTCGGTTTTAAAGAAAATTGGTAGGAACTAGTCAGCTTTAAGACGACGTTCATGTCTCTAGTTCTTTCTTTCTTTAGGAAGCGAGACGAGTATGCTTGAATGCATGGCAATCGGTTTCTAGGTTTTGCTAGAGATTAGATCGGTTTGCGGAATTCTTCTTGAACAATTAACGAGCGAGATTGGAAAAATCGCCTAAGACTTATTTCACTAGACTATTCACCTAGCTTCTAAGTTCACTAAAATTTACAGCATTTTCCAAGACGTTTTTATTCTTGAGTTCTTTCCTACGAAAATTCCAAGTCTGATTTCAGAATTTCCAAGTCGAACATACCTTAGCCTTCTCAGAGGTTTGGGGTAGCCTCTTCTCCTTTACTCAATTCTTAGTTTTCGTTCTTTCCTCGTTTATGTCCATCCCTTACATAAGGTAAGAATATTGATTCTTCCTGGATTTCTCTATGCTCCTTGCCGCGTTTGGGCTGAAGCATATCTTGTGGTTTTGGTTCGTCGATCAATATTTTCCGATATGGGTTTCTGATGAGGACATTTAACCTGAACTAGATCCGGACCTAACCGAGCCAGACATCCAATACATGATCACCAAGATATCCAAACCAGAAGCAACCCAAGAAGTGTCCATGCCAATTGTGTTAAAAGGACCCATGACTAGACAAAGAGCTAAGATACTTCAGCATAAGTTTAAATGAGAGCATGATGCTTGGTTTTGATCATGTACAGGTTAAACCAATTGAGGTTAAGCAACTGATGAACAAGCTGATCAAGAAGCAAGCCTCAAGAATGATGGACAATTCGAGAAGACTAAATCATCAAGTGAAGATTTTTGGCCATTCATTCCAAACCAAAGTCCATAGCAACTTGATGGCCATCAGCATAGAAGATCATCTCACCTAGCAAGATTCAAGGACTAATCAAACCGGCCAAAAATCTAAAGAGGGTAAGCATTTAATTCATATTCCAACGGTTTGATTTGTATTGCAGATTTGGTCCTTTTTCCTTTTCTTTATTTGAATTTGTTCCCAAACTTCCTAGTTGGCTTGCACGCATAATAGGATTTTCTTTTGGTCCAAAACTATGTTTGCTTCAAATACCCTCGAAGGCCACCACTGCATTGGACATCTATATAAGTCCCTTATAAGCAGTTTTCTAACTTTTTAAGCATGAAAGAAAACAAAACCCTTTTCCTAAGTGAAAACCGTAGATCTCTCTAACAAAGAACTCGCCTCATTTCTCTTGCCTTGTGATACCCATACCTCCACCGCCAAGAAAGTTTGCGTTGTATTCACGATTTTTCAATCCCTTGTGTGGTTCACTTCATTCCATCAAGTTACTTGTTCTCGAGATAATTTTTGTTGGTTAGATCAATCCAAATGGTCCACCCTTGTGTAAATCGAGTCTCTCTCTCTTGCCAAGGATCTTAAATCCTTTGTCAGCCTAGGCTTGTATCATTTTTGGTATCAGAGCTGAAGTTCCTTCAGAACCAGGTCAATTTCTATCCTTTTCCATCTTTACTTGCATTCGTTTTACATCCTTAAATCTAAAAATATAAAAAAAATATTGTTTTTCCTTTCATTCATATTGTTTTTGTTTGCATCCATCTATTGAAAGTCACAAAAAGAGTCTATCGTTCATCGTTCATCCACTAGTTTATCATTCTCATTCCTTTTGCATTCGTCTGATAGTTCCATTTGCTGCATCTCATTAGTAACTAGTCTTTTGTTTTGTTTGTCTTTTGCAATTAGCTAATCCTTTGATAAATCATAAAAAAAGAGTTGTATTCTTCATCCTGTCGACTTGATTGTGATTAGATCTAAAAACATCAGAAATGCGTAAGAAACGTGTTATCAAAGTTTGCATTATTTGCTATTCCTTTTTGTGGTCAAGGTTTTAAGAAACCTTCCTTTTCGGTCGACACCGCACCAAGTACTTCCTTTTCTTTAAAATCACCTTAACCCTTTTCCTCTTGTCATTTTTAAAACCTTAACGTCAAAAAAAAGAGTTTTTTTCTTATTGAACTCTTACTTTCTTAGATAAAAAAAATACATATACTCCATTTTTGTTCTATCTTTATATTTTTGTTACCCAAGCCCCTTAAGTCCAAATTTTCTTTGTTAGGTACGTTCGCATGGCAGTCATGGAAGACGATTTTCAATCAGTCCTAATTCAAGCCATCTATGACTTCAAGACGAGATGAGAAATGTGAGACAAGACATTGGAGACGATCAGACAAGACTTTGGCGATAGACTGACCGGATCGAGGAAAGGCCAGCAGCTAGACCCACTCGGCGAGTTGATTTGGGGAAAGCCCAAAACATTCCATGGACAAGTGGGGTATCCCCAAGGAGGACTAGAGTCTATCCATGACAACCCAATACTACTACTAGAGACCAACGTCAAGAACATGACCCCAGACCCTATCCTCAACTAAATCCAAGGAGGCATGAGGTTAAAGATATTATTGGGAAGAAGATGAGGAAGATTACAACCCACCTCCAAGGGAACGACATAACTAGAGCCCTTATCAAAATCAACATGTTAATGAGCACCATCATTATCTGGAAGGTGGACCGGAATCCTATCTTGATTGGGAGAAGAGAATGGAACCAATATCCTTTGAGTGCTACAATCATCCTGGTCCAAAAGGTAACACTTGCGGTGGGATCAAATCACTGACAATGTACTGATATGGTGGGCCAGAGTAACCACAGACAGGAGGGAGAAACCAATTCAGGCCACTTGAGTCTTGGATCAACATGAAGGATCTTATGCGCCAGCGGTAATCCCACAACATTTCAAAGATATTTGCAAGGCGTTTTAAAACCCTTAGGCAGGGATTAAGTCAGTAGAAGAGTACTATGAGGAGTTTGAGCGCCTGAGGAACTGGATCAGACTTCTGTATTGAAATTAAGTTTCATATAAATTTTGATAAAGAGTGATACAGCGAGTCCTAGAGAAAACGAGGACCAAGCAGGTGGTCAACTCGCCCATCGCGTGATTTGGACCAAGCAATCGTTCAACTCGCCCATTCGGCGAGTTGACCAAGCAAGGTGGTCAACTCGCCCCTTCGGCGAGTTTGTACAAGCATGATGGCCAACTCGCCTGTTCGGCGAGTTGGACTGAGCAAGATGGTCAACTCGCCTGTTCGGCGAGTTGTACCAAGCAAGTTGGTCAACTCTCCGTTCGGAGAGTTAGCCGAGCAAGATGGTCAACTCGCCGTTCGGCGAGTTGGACAAGAAAGGTGGTCAAACTCGCCTGTCCGGAAAGTTGGACCAAGCATGACGGCCAACTCGCCCGTTCGATGCGAGTTAGACCAACCAACTCGCCCCATGGGTAGTTAGACCGAACATGGACCGGACCAAACATGGACCGGACTTATACCGCCCGGTTGACCCTAGGTGGATCCACCTCTCGTTTTGTCTCGATCGGGAATTACCGTTGGGACTTATGACAAAGCCGCAAGGACTCATTTTCCTTAATGAAGTTATGGTTATCGTATAAACGGCAACGGTTAACTCACACACAGTTTCTTAAACTTACGAGAAGAGTTAAATTCCTAGTAAGTGACGTCATATCATTAAACATTGTTTTAAAATAATCGTAAAAAAGTTTAAGTCGAAATACGGCCCAAAGAGGCCAACAACTGCAGCTAAAGGACCCACTTGCAATTTCATACAAAATTGAGCCTAGCAGGCGATGACGGTGTATCATAACTTCGCAGAAGAAGATAAATTTCTTGAAATCAGAAGATAAATGTCAAGTTTTCCAATATAATGATGTAGATCGAGATAAAAATAAATATTTTCACGAAGCGATAAACTGGTCCTAGGGCAAAAAAAAGGAAAAAGGAACCTACCTAGAAGGCATATACAAGAAAGAGCTAAAGTTAAAGGTGTAAGGGATCGGCGAAGATTTAGACCTAGAATAACTTTGGCTAGGCTTAGAAAGGAATTTAGAATATAGAGGCTGCATATCTCGAAACTTTACTTAGGATCTTTCATTCATCTAATGTTCTGAGATTCTTCTTTGTTTAGCTAGATTCTACTTGTTTTATTCATTGCGGGAAGATTTTGTAGGCTTTGTTTCTATCGAATCAAATAAAGACGCCTCTTGTGGCAATTTACTTTCGAGTAATTTCTGTTATCTGGCTTCATTCTTCGTTTTGCGTGTGTTTTTACGCAGATAATCCGGGACCGTCTGGGATGTCGTGGTGCCTCTGGCTTTCTCTTTAATTTCAACGGGATTGAAGGGGTGCGAATTTCGGTTCGGCCATAACGGGCAAACGGTTAACTCAACAACCAACATTTTTCTAAATATATTAGAAGTGTGAACTTCCCTAAAGCTAAAGCGACGTCGTTTATTAAACGTTGGCTTTTGAAGAGAATCGTAAAAACGTTTAAGTCAAAATGTTACGGGCCAAAGAGGCTTAGAACGCGGCTTAAAGACGCAGCTTTGCGATTATACAAAATTTTATCCTGGCAATGTGATGACGGTGGGTAGATCTTTAACGTGGGCAGACAGAAGATAAATATGCGGACGAAATCCAGAATATTAGATGTACAAGTTTGCCGCAAGATAATGAATGAAGGGATCAAGATAAAAATAAGAATATTTTCTCTCGAAGGCGATAAAACTGCGACGCTTAGGGGCAAAAAAGAAAAGGGGTTACGACCTAAGGACGGGCAAATATATAGCCAGGGGAAGCTAAACGCTAAATGGCACAAGGATCCGAAGATTTCAGACCTAAGGAAGTTTTTGTTAGCTTAAAAAGGAAGCTTGAAGAGCATGGGAGGGTGGACTAGAGGGAGAGAGTTAATACTCGGAAGCTTTTCTCCATGCTTTGTTCGACAGCGATTCTGGTTCCCTTAAACTCTACAGACTCGTTGCCACTTTAGAAAAGCGCATAGGAGCTTTATGTCTGGCACTTCAAAGCTCGGTTTCTATGACTTGGCACTCGATACCAAGACGAACGTTGCTCCGGCAGGTTTTGGATCTCTTGAGTCGCAGCTTGATATACGGCCTATTTATGTACGCGAAGTTGTTAGAGGCCATGTTATAGGACTGCCTATTTAGGGGGTTTTTTTTAGCGTTGTGGGTCTAGGCTCATGGTTTTGGAGGTCGTTTATGGGGTCTAGGTACGTTTTGGAGATATATGGAGATACCTGGATGCTTTTGGAGCAGTTGTAGGAGAGGAATATTGGCGTAGCTATGATTTCAGTGTGGAAGAGGAGTCCGAAGTATGAGATTCCATCGGATCGATGTCGCAGGTCGGCAGAGCAGGCTGGACTTTTTAAGCCCAAGTTAGATGGAACATGACAGCAAGATTACCGCATGGACGAGTTTTTGGACAAGAGCTTTAGGGTTTTATATTTATAGTTTTATGTATTGCAGCCAGAAAGATGGTGTGCTAGTTTTTTGTTAGGTGTTTGTGTGCTTGTAGAGCAGTCGTAGCTGGAGTAAGCTAGGTGTGCTAATTAGGTTCTAAAGTGTGCTTTGAAAACCCCATTATTTCTATGCAATTTTAATTCAGATTGATTATTCTTACTTTAATTATGTCTGAGTAGTGTATCAAGCTAAGGTTTAGGGTTATCAATGGGTAGCTTGATGGAGTTAGGCGGCGAAACAAAGTAGAAATTGGCTTAAGGTGCATTATTGAGGATCTCGTTAATATAATGTGTGTTTGATTGCTTGTGTTAGAGAGTAGCGTAACTAGAACGCGGCTGAATAATAGGATAGTTTTAGGCACAAAGCGGAAAGCATGGTGATACCTACCGAAATAGTATTCTTGTTGAGCCTATGGTTGCTAAAAGAACAAACCGAGAGTTGATTTTTAGTCAAGTCTTGTGGAAACTGTATCGAATTATATTCATAACAGCTTGAGAACGTCAGACGGAGAACCTAGATCCGATCGAACGGGCAGGAAAGTATCATGTTCCATCTGATCGAGCGGTCATTGCCGTGTCAGCAAGGCGAGAAGCTGAGACATGATTGGACTTTAAGTGCAATAGATTAGGTGTGGCATGGCGAGGAGGCTGGTGGGTAGTTTTTACTTAGAGTTTCGAGTTCGGCAGTGATTAGAAATACCGTTTACGTGTATATCTACTATAGATCACTTGCGCTGAGAACCCTAGATTCTAGCATAATTTGCCATATTTACATTAACTGAGCATATTTTTCCAATATTTTACATTACTAGAGCATAGGTTTCATATTTACGAATTATTAGGCAGTAGTTGGTTCAATATTTACATTACCTGAGCGGATAGTTTCCGTATGTTACATTGACTATCCTAGCTATTTCCGCATATCTGCATCTATATCGGGCTTCCT
>CAJHQP010002505.1:0-75000 GCA_905132765.1 Moricandia arvensis
CATGAAACCAAGCTCAAATATTATCATTTTATCACCAATGATAGGAGAAGAGTACACATAAGCTACTTGCATCGATGATGATCAGCTTGAAGGCGGAGTATATTGAATGGTGATGAGTGTGTCGTGCTTGATCAAGGTTCGGCCAAGACAATATTTGTTCTTCCATTACATCTGAAGGATTCCTTCATCAGCTTCATTGAGTTTCTTTGATTTGGAACAAGTGTTGGGACCTTTGGGAATGGCTAAGGCATCTTCATCTACAAGTTGGTCCATGATCAGATTGAAAAGAATGAATAGAATAAAGGTCTCAAGAGCTATATTGCTCTAATACCATGTTAGAATGAGAAAAATATAAGGTTCTTGCTACTGGAAACTCACGAACATGAAGAACGAGAAAGGAGAGTGAGAAAGTGGATTTAGAAAACAGAGAGAGAGAAGGAGAATAATTCATTGCCTTCATTTTAATTTGTGATACAATAACATATATAGGGAGACAAATCCCCAAGAATTGATTAAACAATAAAATACAACAAGAGAAGAGGAAAAATTGGTTCAGCAGGTTGTGTGATAGTGACCGCACAGAAACTGTCTTCTAGTATTCAAATCCTTATTCAGACATGTGAATTCTCTCCAACTGATATCCAACGTCTCTCTTGCTTCAGTCAGACGAAGAAAGGTCTTCTGGTTGATGTCTAACTATTCTCTTTAGTCAAGCAGTCCATTTTCCTGCCTTGCAAGTCACGTTAGGTCTGTGAGAATAGAGAGAAAATGGTGAAGAGAATGAGCTTCTGGTTTTGTTTGGACCAGAAACAATGAGATAATCAATGAGAGTAAGCTGATGACTGAGAGAGTATAATGAGAGACTGCTTGAGACTAAGAGAGATTGATTGGATTTGGAGTGTTTGAGAGTATGAATGAGACTGAACAAGTGTGTAACAAGAGACCATAGAGTATTGAGAATAAAGTAACCCGAATGGGTGAAGAAGGAGGGGAAACCCCCTTTCAACTTAGTTTACAGTCTGATATAACAATGCCTTAAATTGACAAATACACACATTTAACCAATACTTAAACAGAGTTTTACTAAAAAAAATATTATTGTAGGGTTTCTGATGAAGACAAAGAGGATAAAGCCAAGTAAGGCACGACCAGAGGGAGTCAGAGTGAGAGGAGGGAGAGGCACAATCTCCTTGGGTTTATAGTGACAGGTCCATCTGCTTCTCCTACGCAACACATGTGACTTGTTCTTGTCTAAATCAAACCTGAAATGACCACTTACCTCCTAACTTGGTTTCCTTAACTTCCTAACTTTCCAAGGATAAGATTTAGCTATCCAAACTCCATTCTTGCATTGCAAGGCACACCTGATCGAGTATTAAACTAGTTGAACAAGATTGACCCAAATAACTCTGCACTTATCTTAGATCATGAACTAACTCTTTTCTTCTGGTTTTTCCTTCTTTATTCCAACACTCCCCCTCTAGCTTGACTATAGGAGTCCTTGGGCAAGCTTGCCTCATTAAAAATCTAATTATAGGGAAAGAGAGTTCAAGCAATCATGCCTTCTTTTAGACATTTTTATTGGCAAGGAAGGCACGCCCTTTCCTTACTTCACACATTTGAAACGGGTTCCTCTTGAACCTTCTTCTTATTTCATAGCTTGTCTCCCCCTTGTTTCTGACTTCTTGCCTTCTTCATGTGTTGAGATCAAGCCAACATGTCTTTGGGGTGATAATAAGGAGTGTCTGCCATCCTAGCTTGCACTTAAATCTTTCAATTCAGTCCCTTTCTGAATGTCCTTGCAAAGTTACTTATAGAACATACTTGGTAGGGGACTTTGCAAAGAGTCAGCTGTCGTCTTTTCAGTGAACTGCCTTCTCTTTTATCAGCCAAGAATATCCCTGGTCAACTGCACTTGTTTAAGTTTCTTTAGGTTGTAATAATGGGTCATTGGCTTCTCATTTAACACCCCTCCTCAAGCTTGACATGAGAATTAGAGTATATGGCCAAGCTTGAAGGTGAGAGCCAATGAAAACCAACACCTTTAGACCACCAGCCCTCGTGGCTAAGTGATGGCCTTTTCTCTTGAGGAAACCTCATGTTCACTCTCTTGGCTTCAGGTAAGACCTCTTGAGCAACCTCTCCACCACACTAATCATCCTCTCAGCCATCTTGGGAGTTAATGAACACAATATGTGTCCAAAGTGTTGTTAGGCAGTAGGCTATCTCTCCATTGGTAGGAATGTACATCTTCTGTAGGCTCTGAACACATAAGCTTCGTGCTCTTATTAAGGAGGCACATCTTATCAAGAACCTGAGCTGGTTTTTTGAACCTCCAGCCTATGGGGGCATAGTTAAACTAAAGTGGTTTGAAATGTGGATTGAATATCCAACACCTCTTCTTGATGATTCTCTCCTTTTGGTCAAGGAGACACTTCAAACCCCTCCTTTCTTCTTTCTGGTCGGGGGTCTTGGGGATCAGAGAGTGAGCTTCAGCTTTGTTGGCTAGGTAATACTTTGAAAAGCCTAGCTTTGAAGCTTTTTCAGTGACCTTGCTCCATGAATGGTTTCTCCCATGGATTTTCTTCAGAATTTTGGACCAGAGGAGGTAGTTTTGTTTCTTCTTTGGACCCCTTTCAGTCTCTGGAGTCGCCATTTTAGTTGTTGTCTCCTTCTTGGAGAGCTTGGACCAGTGGACCCACTTGTTTTGCAAAAGACAAAAATGGAAACTGAAACTTTGAAGAAGCTTGTTGAACTGAGATGAAGCTTTCTGGAGTTTCAGACACTGATATACTCTCATATTTTGAGTTATGGTGAGGTTCTTCCCTCCTGGAAGACCTTTGGACAAGAGGATAAAAGGATGTAACCAAGCAGATTTTGAAGAGAACTTTAAACAAAGATTCATTTGCGGAAGTAAGAAAGGTTTTCAGGAGCTTGTAGCTCTGTACCATTTGAGAATAGAGAGAAAATGGTGAAGAGAGTGAGCCTCTTGTTTTTTTTGGACCAGAAACAATGAGAGAATCAAAGAGAGTAAGCTGATGGCTGAGTGAGTATAGTGAGAGAATGCTTGAAAATAAGAGAGATTGATGGGATTTAGAGTGTTTGAGACTATGAATGAGACTGAGCTCGTGGGTAACAAGTGACCAGAAAGTATGGAGAATAAAGTAACCAGAATGGGTGAAGAAGAAGGAGGGGAAAACCCCTTTGAACTTAGTTTACAATCTGGTACACCAATGCCTTAAATAGACCAATACAAACATTAAACTAATACGAAAACAGGGTTTTACTAAACCAATATTATTGTAGGGTTTCTAATGAGGACAAAGAGGATAGATCCAAGTGAGGCACGATCAGAGGGAGTGAGAGTGCCAGGAGGGAGAGGCACAGTCTCCTTGGGTTGATAGTGACAGGTCCAGCCGCTTCTCCTAAGCAACACATATGACTTCTTCTTGTCTAAATAAAACCAGATTCGACCACTTGCCTACTAACTTGGTTTCCTTAACTTATGAACTTGCCAATGATCATATTTAGCTGTCTTAACTCCATTTTTGCAATTCAAGGCACTCCTGATTGAGTATAAGACCAGTTGGACAAGATATACCCAAATTAAGTCCTCTTGATGCACTTTTCTTAGATCATGAGCTTTTCGTCTGGTTTTTCCTTCTTTATTCCAACAAGGTCTAGGAGTGCCAAACTGTCTAATTGCACTTTATGTATGGTCTTATCTTCCTTTTCATTCATTTATTTATATCAACAGGTTCTTCATCTCAATAAAAAGGACCAAACATATTAAAGTAGACTGCCTCAAGGTTAGACATGCTGTGGAGCAGAAGATTATTCTACCTTGCTACACAAGAAGTGAATACCATTTAGCTGACATCTTCACAAAGGCAGCAAGTACTATAGTCTGTGAGTTCATCCACTCCGAGTTGGGACTCATTGACCTATCTTCTCACTGACTCGCCTAGCATGAAGGCCTCTACTCTTTTTCCTTATTGTATTTTTGTCGTAATGGGATTTGCACTAAAAGGTTTTAAAGTGGGAGGTTTTTCATGCTTCCAAGCTTGACCAGTCCCTTAGATCAAGCTTGAGGGGGAGTATTGGGATGAAGAACAAAATGATGACATGAAGAAGAATAATGAAGACATGGCGGAAGAATTAATCAAGTTAGTTCATTCCGTACATTCTGACCTAGTCACGACCAGAAGTGGAGTGCAAGACAAGTAAGGGTTATGGCTGAACAAAAGGTGAAGAACAAGGCTTCTGAAGGCTTTTGTGACCATTTCGAAGAAGAGAGAGACATTGGAGAAGAAGCCAAGAAGAGATCACATGCTTTCCTTAACTTCTGAACCTTTTCCAAGGATCATATTTAGCTGTCCTAACTCCATATTGGTCAATCCCCAGGCCTTGTGCCCTGTCTTCTTCTCAGCCTTTTTTATTCTTTATTATTGTCCATATATGATGTATCCACAAAATTAATTCAAGCAAGGAGTGAGAATCTCCATTTTCTCTCTACAATCTCTCTCTCTATTATGTCCAAAAATATGTTCTTGAGTTCATCTCTCTTGTTCTTCACTCAATCTTAACCAAAATCGACCATTGTCTTCTATTCTCATCATACTTCCCTAATTCTATTTTTTTTTTGAAAATTGCCAAGACTCTTAAGGTTTTGCAGGATCACTTCTATTGGCTGCATATGAAGAGACATGTTGAAAGAATCTGTGGAAGGTGAAACTTGTAAACAAGCTAAGTCCAAAATCCAGTCAAACGGTTTGTACACTCCCTTACCCATTCTTTATCATCTGTGGAATGACATCTCTATGGAATATATGGTAAGATTGCCTTGAACTAGAACTGGAAAGGACCCTATCTTTCTTGTAGTTGATAGGTTTTCTTAAAAGGCACATTTCACATCTTGTCATAAGACTAATGATGCATTGCACGTTGCTAATTTGTTCCAAGAGATAGTATGTTTTCATGGAACGCCTACGACTATAGTTTCAGATAGAGATGCTAAGTTCCTTAGTTCTTTCTGGAAAACTCTATGGTCTAAACTTGGAACTAAGCTGTTGTTTTCCACTACTTGTCATTCTCAAACTAATGGCCAAACTATAGTGGTTAATATAACTCTAGGTACTCTATTGTGTGCTTCATCAAAAAGAACTTGAAATCTTGGCTCATTGTGAATTTGCATATAACCATGCATTGTGCTTCTACCTTTTCTCCATTTGAAATTGTTTATGGGTTCAATCCCACCTCTCCTTTGAAACTAATCCCATTACCTGAGTGTGCAGCAAATCCATGAACAAGCAAGGTGCCATATTGAAGCAAAAACCAAGTAGTAAGTCAAGGAAGCAAACAAAGGAAGGCGTGAGTTGGTCTTTGAATTAGGTGATAAAGTTTGGGTTCACCTTAGAAAAGAGAGATTTCCGAATGAAAGGAATTCTAAACTGATATCAAGGATTGATGGCCCTTTCAAGATCATTCAGAAGATCACCAAACAATGCCTACAAGATTGATCTCCAAGGAAAGTATGACATATCTAATAGCTTCAATGTTACAGATTTGGTTCCTTCTGTTGCAGATGAACCATATTTGAGGAAAAATCCTTTACAAGTGGGAGGGGATGATGTGATCATGGACCAGCTTATCAATGAAGACGATGATACCATGAACCGGCCAGCTGATGAAGATGCTTTAGCTATCCAGAAGGTCCCATGACTCGTTCCAGGTACAAGAAACTTAAAGAAGCTATTGGTGGTTTACTTAAGACAACATTGAATCAAGATGTTCTTGGTCGAGGCTATATACCAAGATATACTCATTACCATTCAAGCTACTCCAGCTTCAAGATAATCAAAGCAACAACAATTTCATCCGACATGCGTATTTTTTTATTTTCCAATGGATTTCCATCTTTCATTAATGGAAATTTTTTTGATGTAGTGAGTAACATCTAGGCAAGTAGCTCATGTGCACTCTTTTACTATCTTTGGTTTTGTCCCACTTGTTTTTCCAAGGATATTTTTGTAACGAGGCCATGAGTTACTTACAAATTCCCTAGATGATTGACCTGGACCGACCAACCTTATTGTACATTATAACCTATGCTTTTATGTTATTTTTAGTTTTTGAAAACTCTATATTTGGGTCTTTGTGTGAGTACCAAGGGAGCGTGTTCCCTTAACGTTTTTCAAGTTTCGAAAAACCTTGTGTTTTTAAAATGCATTTATGTAAAAGTAGCAGAACCCTACTATCTAATCTAAGTCTTCTTTTTACAAAAAACTTTGTTTTCTGGTCGAGATTTTTGAGGGTCTAGTGTGTAATATCCTGTCTGGTGGTGAGTAATATCCAGTGTCTAAGGGCTCTAGTTTGGTTTGTCATATTCGATCTATTGCCTAGGAGTATCAAGGAGACTTTCTGAAGCCTCTTGTTTCACCAATCGATCCAATGCATTTGATAAACTTGAGTTTCTTGATTCGTTTATGAAAAAGATAATCCCATCTGTTCCAGAGCATCATCCTAGTGATGGAATTCATGAGTGTTGTGGGAACCGAAATTCGCACTGTCGATTTCCGTTGAATTAGGAATGTAGGGTAAACCCTAGTTTCCCTGAGGTTCCGAATTTGCGTATAAGTGTTTACAACATGATAGGAGCCTTGGCGATGAGAGCTGTCGGCGAGATCCCTAGTTCTAACAACCTAAGATTGAAAAACTCTAGTTGAGTCGCAGGTCGAATAACAAAAACGGAAATTTGCCTAAATGGTCTAAGTACTATGCTATGTTTGCTCTAAGTGGAGATTTCTGTGTGTATATTGCATCATCACCCTCGAAGTCCTTATATACTCCTCTAGAGGCGGTTTTCCCTTTACCCTTCTGACCTTTGTCAAATTTATGGCTTCGCAGAAATATTCCTTTTTTCCTCGATCTTCATGATTATCTTTGGAAACTTAACATATATCCTCCGATCTTGACATTTATCTTCTGGACTTAACATTTATCCCTTCCTGCAAAATAAAATATAAACCATCGCAATGTTTGGGCTCAATTTTGGATAAAATCGTGAGTGGGCCTTTAGCCGAGTTTTAGACCTCACTGGGCCGTTTTTTTACTTAGGGGTTTTTACGATTTTATCAAAAGAGCATTCCTAAGACGTCGTCGTCCGAGAGTTAGGAACTCTCGTATGGGGTGTGCGACTCCAAGTGTTTAGTTAACCGTTATTGTCTCATACGATCAACCTGATCCTTTCTCAAGAACACAAGTTCTTTCGGCGAAGTTCCAATGTCAATCCCGATCGAGACGAAACAAAGATAAGTTCGATCAACTTTCAAAAGAGGGAGTTACGAGGACGAGGTAAAAATGGATTGATTGATCCGACTTGTCGAACGGGCGAGTCGGATTGCTTGTGCTACCTAACTAGCCCGTTTGGTGAGTTGGGCTTGTCTAACTCGCCGAACGGGCAAGTTTGTCGTCTTGATCCACCCAATTCGCCGAACGGGCAAGTTGGTCAGTTCTTGTAGTTTGATTTGCCCGTTCGACGAGTTGGTCGTCTTTCTCGGCCAACTTCTCCGTCCCGGGTGTTGGATGATAGAGTCTTCTAGTTGTTTCGTCATATTGCTGTTCGGGGATACGTTTACCCGAGGTCATAAGACAAACTCTTCCTAATGGCTAATTTATGCAGACTGTTCCTTTGTGCTCAGCCTCGATTTTCCCGTTCCTTTTTCCCCGAGATATTATCTCTCTCTTTCACAAAGGGAGCATTTCCCGATAGATTTCTGAAGTTGATTCCGTCGTAACTAATTTTGACCACAACATTTAGCCCCCAGCTCGTCAGAACTGTGATGTTCTTGTGAGCATTTTTCGGGCATATTGGATGAATTAGGCAGAATCCGACGTTCGAAGTCTGGAGGTAAAACAGTGAATCATTTCTTCTATAAGTATGTAGAGTAGGTTTTCAGATTCTTCACTTGCACATTCCAAAAACCCTTTTCAAGAATCCAAAGATTTTCTCCTCTCTTTCCTTCTTTTGGTAAAAAGAAAGTTATCTCTTCGAGAAGAAAGGCTTCCTCAAAGTCTCGTGACGACCGTTCTGTCCCTGATGGTTCCAACTCGCAATACAATGATGTTGTGCCAAAGTTGGAATTCTCGGCTCATTTGGTTGATCCTGAAGAGGCCGAGGCATACTGGGCGGCCAGGGGACACGTAAACCTCCCAGACCTGGTACGTAGGCCTTGCCTCTGTTTCGTGCTAACCTCGTAGAGGGTTATCCCAGCAGAAGCTGTCTTAATGGGCTTGCTTCCGCTGCCCTGTATTCAGCCTCAGACCTTGAACATGATACCAACTTCTCCTTCTTGCTCTTCCAAGTCACAATGTTGCCTCTAATGAATGTACAATACCATGTGGTCGATTTTCTATCCACTCTATCTCATGCCCAATCTACATCACAGTATCCAAGCAGCTTCATGCTCTTGTTACATCCCATCCAGACTCCTTGGCCAGGTGAGCAACTTAGATACCTTAGGATCCGGTCCACCATACTCCAATGATGCATATTTGGAGTTTGCATGTGCTGGCTTACTTGATTCACCGCATAGCAGATAACTGGTCTTGTGATAGTGAGGTAGATCAGCTTCCCAACCATCTTCATGTATAGCTTGGCATCCTCAAATGGCTTGTTCTCTTCAATCTCCCCCTCAAGTGTTAGCTTATATCCTTCTTCCAATGTTGTTTTAGCTGGCTTCCCATCTACTTTACATGCATCCTTCAACGAATCAAGTGTGTACTTTCTTTGAGAAAGAAATAGTCCATCCGTATATCGACATATATCAATTTTAAGGAAGTACTTTAGGTTACCCAAGTACTTAATGTAAAACATAGATTTAAGGAATTCTTTAGTAGATTGGATACCAGATTTTTCACTCCCTGTTATGATGATATCATCAACATAAAAAGGAGAACAATAATACCTGAGAATGAGGTGAGAGTGAAGAGAGTGTGCCTAAGAATCAGGTTCAGGTTCTGGTGCAATTGCTTCTGACTCATCTCCACTACTGTGCCTTACTTCTTCTTCTTCAGAACCAGCTTAATCATAGTTAGTTGAATCTTTTACTGATCTTTCCTGGTGCTGCTGTTCAAGTTCATCTTCATTGCGCCCCTCATGATCAAGGTGGGTATCTTCTGTGTTTCTGGTTACTTGAGGTGGTGTTGTTGGACGTCTGCTAGGTTCCTGATCCTGGGACATATTGGTACCCAAAAATTTTAGGATGATCTGAAAGTTTGTAGTTCGGTCTGCTGGGTCTTGAGAAAATGACTCACCAAAGGTCTATGTGCAAAGCTTAGTAAAAAACCCTTTAGAGTCTGATCAAGAACTCAGGAGGGTCCAGAAGCTTATGTTGAGCTAGAACAAGGATTAGTAAGGGTTTATTATGAAGGAAGAAGACTTGGGAGAAGTTTGGAGGCAAATGGTCGATGTGTAAAAATAGGGCGTACATACCATACGGTCGTACGGACTGTACGGACCGTACGGATGAGGTCGACCTCGAAACTTACATTCGACCATTTGGGCACATTTTGGATTTGTGCAAAATTAAGGCAAAAAGTGTACGGACCAAACCTTAATCCGTATACACTCCCATGGTGAAGACTTGGGCGCTAAGGTATGAAAAAGGCAAAATGGAGGTTATGGACAAGGGAGGAAAGATTCTAAGACATATTCTGGTCTGAAGAAGCAACCAGGAAGGTTCTGAGTTCTCTTGACCGTTCATGGATAAGGTTACCTTTTATTGACTTGTCAACTAGCAATGAAGATCAGCCAGCCTGTCATGATCTTTTCCCTTCAGCTGAAGAGGAAAAGCAAGCTGTATTATGAACCTGGACTCATCTATCGACTGATTCAAGTGCATTGTTGGCACATTCCTAGTCCTCTCTTGGTCATAAAGCTCCCAAGACCTGATCTGAGTCGTCCATTTCAAAACCAGACCATCTGCACTCTCCATTTTTTATCTTAGCTTTAGGGACAGAATTTATGTTTGCTTATATGTAGCCATTAATGGCGATTGTAAACTGTAAGTGTGAGAGGGGGATTTCCCCTCCTCCTTCATAGTCTCAAAGTTTCTTTGTCTCTATAATCTCTTCAGTCTCTTGTTCTGATTCTCTAGTCTTGTTCTCAGTCTCTTAATCTCTCAGTCTCTCACTCAGTCTCTTAGTCTTTCACACCCATTCTTCATACTTCCGTCAGCCTTTCTTTCATTGTTACACAAGACTCATTACCAATCTGTTGAGGTTGATTCATCATACACAAAAACAGCTCGAGCTTTGAAAATCTAACATGGTATCAGAGCTAGGTTCATCAGAACTTGGTTCATACTTCCACTCAAGCACAAGCTCACTCCCATCCCTTTTCAAAGCTGTTGAAGAAACTTCTGCTCAGCCGGTTGTATAAGCTCTTCAAGATGAAGGTTTTTCATCCTTGGTCTACTCTGAAGCTCTACTTAGTCCACCACTATCTCTCATGTCCGTCATGGAGAAAGAAGGCCATTGGAAGCTTGTCCAAACCATTCCTCTTTACTGTCTAACGAGAAGGAAGGAAGCTTTCAGCTTGTATCTTGTTGTGGCGACTCAAATATGGAGAAACTTGGTGTCTTTGGAAAATTGGGTTTAAGGAGAAAGGTCACGCAAAAAAAGGAGATATTGGTTCCAAAACCAACAACCCTAATCTGACCAGACATGATGCGTGTTTTCTTAGATGTACAAGGAACCAGCGCAGGTTCCTTGATAGTAAGCTAAACCTCCTTCCCTTGTGTAAAGCTTGTGTCTTTATGAAATGGTTGTGTTGTGTAGATACTGTCTTGCATAATGGTACTGAAGTTGTTTTGCTGTCGCATTGTTGATATGCATTGAGTGTTATCTTGTTTTCCAGGATGTCATATTGCATTGTCTTGTGTTACTGATTGCTTCATCCATAGTTTATCCATCATACATATCTTGAAGCATTTAGAAGAATTTCTAAGCTCTTGCATCATGGTTTTGATAATATTTTTTGCATAAGCATCAGTGTGGTTGTTTAGTAATGTCTTGTGTATTGCCATAGCTCTAATCGTCATGAATGTGTTGTAGGATTGAGTAGAAAGTCTCTGCTGCTTGCATCTTGAGTTTTGATAAGCTGTTTTGCATTCATAAGCTTATAGGTTGTGATTCAATCCGGTTCAGTGGTACTTTGATGTTAATGGCATAATTAATCCATCAGAGATGTCAAGTAGGATTTAGAAGTATGTCTAAGCTACTTGAATATATGGTCTTGATTAAACTATTGCTCATTAACATGTCTTGTGGTTGTCTTACCTTCTGTTAAGGTTGTTTAAAATGGATCATATAGTGGTTAGTTCATTCGGATAGAATGTATTGCATTCATATAGTTGCTGTCTAAGATTGCTGCATTCATATATGATGCATTTAAAAATCCAGCCTAGGTGCAAGTGTATTTTTTCAAGCATACATTGCATCTATAGAAGTTTAAATTGCTTAGTCTTGTTCTTGTGGTTTTTTGGTTTCAAGATTAATGCATTGTTGAGGCATTGTTGATCAAACCAGATGTGTGATCTTGGTTTGGCCCCAATGGGATAATCTAATCTTGCATTGAGTTGTGGTAGTGTTAGGTACACATGAAGTGATACAGTGATAAACCATATCAAATTGACAAGACAAATTTCTAATGCCATTTCATATCATCATTGGACGTGTCAGTTCCCAAACTACAGGAAGTGTAGTGTGATTGAGTATGCAATGGGAGGTTGATGTCTTTGTATGATACTACTTGGACGTGTAACTCCCAAAGTTTACAAGAAGTGTAGAGTGAGATATTATACAATGAGAGACTGCCTTGAGAGGGCTCTTAAGGTGATTCAAACACTATTAGTTTCTGTTATAAGGAAAAGAGCAAAAACTCACAAGGGTAAGGACATCAAGTCTTGTAAAGACTGATTGTCCCTTAAGACCATGGAACTGCATACACTCAGGTCACAAGCTTAGCTCCTCCCCTAGTCTCGGAGTTAAGCTTGATGGGGAGTCTTAATATGCATGATCCTTGGTCCAGTATCAAGCCTTTTCAAGGACTTTGACAAGAGAACATTCAATTGGGTCTAGGCAGTGGCGTGTCTATGCAAAAAGAGGCTGTTCAGAGCAGTCTTGGTTGTGTGTGTATGAAATCTCAGTTCAATGTGGCCTCTGTGGTGAGATTGAAACTGAAGCTGAAGGTTTTACACAACCTCCCATAAGCTGAAGGAGTATGGATGGCATGCAATGAGAGCACTGAAGTGGTTAGGTATTGTGATTCTCACTGGGCTGGAGATAGGATGGATGGGAAGTTCACTGCGGGTTATTGCATATTCATTGGTTGTAACTTGGTTACTTGGATGAGAAAGAAGCAGAAGGTGGTGTCATGTTCAAGTGCAGAAGCTTAGTTAAGAGCATGCTGAAGTTGACAAACGAGTTGGTTTGAATCAAGGGTATACTGAAGCACTTGGGAATTGATCAAAACACGCCTATGACAATGCATTATGATAACCAAGTAGCCATCCACATTGCTTCAAACTCGGTGTTCCATGAGAGAACGAAGCATATTGAAGTTGATTGCCAGCAGGTGAGGCAAATGTTGTATCCAGAGACATCTTGCCTTGATATACACGAAGTGAAGACCAGGTAGTTGATGTGTTTACAAAGCCAGCTACACAAAAGACCATTGAGTCCATCCACACGAGACTTGGACTCATTGATCTCACCAGAAGGAGCTGATCCCATTTGTCATGAGGTCTTTAGTATTTTCCTTGTCAAGGTTTTATCCCTAAGGAGGTTTTTCTTTGATAAGGTATTTAATGAGGAAGATCTCATGGCACCCAAGCTTCACCAGTTCTTTGTTCAAGCTTGACCGGTTCCTTGTTCTAAGCTTGAGAGGGAGTGTTGAACAGAGGTGTTTAAATTATAGAGGAAGAATGAAGAAGTGGAGAGGAATTGATTTTGGGTCGTCCGTACAAGTGTCCGTACAAAGGCCATACAATTTGCACTACTCAAATCGACCACGGTCAAAAGTTACCCAGATAATGTAACTTGCCCAGAAGTTACATTTACTTGTTACTAACACGGATAAGTCTTGATCGAAGGCATAAGGCGCGCGTCTTGACAGGCTGGCTCTTGGCTAGAAAGGAAGAACACCTGGTCAAACTGCCTTTGGCATCAAGCGTGTGAAGCCTCTTATCAAAGCAATTCAATTAGACGCTCCTCTCCGTCTTGACTACACATGTTTTGGTCTTTGTTTACGTTAAATCTTATCATAATCTTCCCTCTATATATTTGTAACAACTAATTCATCAGTAATACATCAAAATCTTTCAGTCTCTCCCTAGTCTCTCTCTCTCTCTCTCTCTAAAGTCTCAATGGTGTCTTAGTTTAGTCCGGTTTGAGTCTACTTTTTTCTCCCTAAATCTCTCTAGTCGTACCATACACTCAGATTCTATTCAAGATTAAATTCTTAAGCTCCCAAAATGGGTTCTTGAACATTTCAACCTTTAGTCTCAAAATATCTTCTAATCTCGTCTAATCTCTCTTAGTCTCTCTATTCTCGTCTAACATTTTGACATTTTGACCTTTAATCTCACTTCAATCTGGGTTTTTATTTCAATTCTTTGAGAACACCATTTTCAATCCGTGAAGATTCAAGATGGAGAACACGAAATGATGTTAATTTCGGTGACTCTCAAGGGCGGAAACTACCTTATGTGGTCTCGTATGGTGAAGACTGTCGCGGGAAGTAAGGGCTTATGGAACGACATCCTTGAATATGAAGCTCTAAAGCTCATTACTATTGAAGGCGACAAGGAGATTGTCGTGTGCGATGAAGTGAAATGGATACATGAAGAAAATCTAGGGATGTCTATCCTTCAAAGCTCGTTGAATCCATCGATATTGGAGGCCAGCTACTGTGAGAAGGCAAAAGACTTGTGGGATACATATGGGAACATCTCAAACCTCCCCATTGTGTTTGAGATCAAGCGAACTATCAATATCTTAGCTCAAAGAGATATGGAGTTTACCAAGCATTTGGGAAAGTTTAAAGCATTGTGGTCAGATCTTGAGATGTTGAGGTCGAGATGATCCAGATGAGCTTAATGAGAGGTGTGAGCAAAAAAAAGTTTTTGGTATTTTGCTCACATTCAACTCCACCTACAAGGATCTCGTTAAGCACATCTTGAGAGTTGAGAAGCTACCCTCTTTGGAAAAGGTTTGCGCGCAGATTCGGAAGGAACAAGGGTTGTTGGGACTCGTTGGAGGAAAGGGGAAACTTACCTTAGCAAATCAAGCCAAAGTGCCTCAAGCCAAAAAGGTTAACAAGTATGAGGATATGAGTTCAATGGGAACTGTTACCATTGCAAGAGACATGGTCACAAGAAGCATCAGTGCTGGATCCTTCACCCTCATCTCAAGGCGGCCAAGTTTATGAAGGATAGGGAAACAAGGGAGAATGTGACTTATGGGGCAAGTGATCAGCATCGGTTGAATGGAGCTGGATCTTCAAGCCGAGAAAATGAAGCAGAAGGGCGTGAAGGTGGTGAAAACAAAACGCTTGTTAAAAGTTTTAAGGAAGGATCGATTAAGAGAGAGATTTGAGAGATTCAGACGAGTATTGAGAGATTTTGAGTTTAAGAACTGAGAATAGAAATAATGAAGGAGAGAATAGACTCCATGATCTTATTGCTTGCTGCGGGGTTACAATAAATAAAGAATAGAGTTACAAGGGTGTAACAGACAGAAAAGAGAAGCATGTGAAGTCAGCTTGACCGAGGAGCATCTGCTTTGAACGAGTGGTCGGTATGGCTCACATGCTTGATGCCAAGAGCAATATGAACAGATGCTCTTGCTCCTTTCCAGCTAGCACAAGCTCCCACAGATGCGTGCCAACCTTATCAGTTTCTGGTTTGAAGCAAGACCAAACCAAACCTTCTCCTTCATCCACAAGCTTTCCCTTATTCCTTCACTCGACCATTTACTGTTTAACCCAATGTAACTCCAACTGTACATAACTGGCATGTCTGTACACTTTCACCCTATTTTTGCACATTCCCAAACTATGAAATATGAGTGATCTGAAGTGGTTTGGTCAAGGTGGTATGTACATGTCCGTACACCGGCCGTAGCGTCCGTACGCCGGCCGTACAGTCCATACGATCGCCCTATTTTTGCACCAACTTCATTTCACTCCAAATCTTCACACAAGCAACATCTGAATCTTCTTATATTTATTCAACATTTCAACACTCCCCCTCAAGCTTGACCAAGGGGGCCGGTCAAGCTGGGAATACTATGAAACCGTACTCATTATAAATCTTACCAAGCAAAACCCATTTGGGATAAAAACTTGATAGGGAAAAAGAGTAAATACCTCATGGTGATAGGATTAGCTGATGGGAGAGAGATCAATGAGTCCCAACCGAGATTGGATGGACACAATATTCTTCTCTATAGCTGCCTTGGTAACGATATCAGCTAGTTGATCCTCCCTCCGAGTATAGCATGGGAGAATCACTCCTTGCACAATCATCTGCATCACCTTGTGATAGTCCACATCAATATGCTTGGTTCTCTCGTGAAATACTGAGTTGAAATCAGTGTGTACAGGTCATTAGTCAGCTTCAAAATCGCCCTATACTCAGCTTCAGCGCTTTAACATTACACCACCATCTGCTTCTTACTCTTCCAAGTAACTAGGTTACCTCCTATGAAGGTACAATAGCAGTGGTCGACTTAATGTCCACTCTATCTCCTGCCCAATAAGCATCACGATAGCCCACTACTTCTGTTCTTCCATTACACCCCATCAATACTCCTTGACCTGGTGAGCCATTTAGGTAACATAGAATCCGATCCACCATGCTCCAGTGAAACACCTTGGGAGCTTGCATGTGTTTTCTCACCTGATTCACAGCAAAACAAATATCAGAACGTGTAATGGTTAAGTATATGAGCTTACCAACCATCGTCCTATAGAGTTTGTCATCTTCAAATGGTTGGCTGTTTTCCATCTCCCCCTCAAGTAGGACTTTGTATCCATCTTCAAGAGGGGTCTTGGCGAATGATCCTCCAAGTTTACCTGGATCTTTCAAAAGATCAAGAGTATATTTCCTTTGAGACATGAAAAATCCTTCCTTGGATCTACAAATCTCAATTCGAAGGAAGTATTTCATTTCTCCTAGATGTTTAATTTCAAATACAGATTTTAGAAAATCTTTGGTAGCTTGAATGCCCACCTTGTCACTTCCTGGGGTTATGATACCATCAACATACACAAGAAGGAAAACGATACCTGACTTAGTGGTAAGGGTGAAGAGAGTATGGTCTAGTTCTGACTTCTTGAACCTACACCCATTTAGAGTAGTGCTTAGCTTGTTATACCATTCTCTAGGAGACTGCTTCAACCCATAAATAGCCTTCTTCAACCTTAGCACATTGCCTGGTTTCATAAGACCCTCAGACCTGGTGGAGGATGCATATACACTTCATCTTCTAATTCTCCTTGCAAGAATGCATTCTTAACGTCCATCTTCCATAAGTCCCATTCATGATTGGTTGCAATAGACAATACAATCCAAATGGTATGAACCTTAGCAACTGTAGCAAAAGTGTCTACGTAGTCCTCTCCAAAGGTTTGAGTGTAACCTCTTGCAACCAGCCTGGTCTTCTTCCTCTCTATCTTCCCATTTGGCTAGTACTTGATTATGAAGATCCATATGCTGGAAACAACCTTCTTCCCTTTTGGCAAATAAATCTCATACCAAGTATCATTTTTAATCATGGCATTAGCCTCATCTGCCACTGATTTTTATCCATTCTTCATCCTCCATAGCTTCCTCATATGAACTTGGTACTTGATTCTCATCAAGACTGGTCATAAAGGCGCAATGATCAGTAGAAAACTTGGAAGATAAGCAGACTGCTTGAGATGGATGAGCTACAGCTTGAGCATTATAGTAGATTATGTTGAACTGAATAAGAAATGAGGATACAAATATTGGAGAAGGTTGAAGAAATCAAAAGAGGTAAACTTGGGTTTGTCCGTACAGTGACCGTACAACATGTTCGTACAGGCCATACAACTTTGGGTCGACAAAAAGTGAAATAGGTCGACCAAAGGTAAAAGGAGTTTACCCCAGGGAAGTTAACTTTGCTGGCTTACCTTTCTACTCTGTGTCTAGGATCAACGAAAATCTAGATAAGGTTAGCCCTGCCTTAAAAAATTGGCACCTTATCATGTATCTGTTGAGCACAAAGCTTTCTCCTTCTCAATATATTTGTAACTCCGTTTCATTAATCAATACACAACAATATATTCGAGTCTCTTATTCTCTCCAGTGTTCTTGAGTTCCCAAAAATGGGTTATTAAAACTCTCATCCTTTAGTCTCGAAATATCTTTTAATCTCTTCTAGTCTCTCTCAATCTCTCTCCTATCCGTCTAAACTCAGATTCTCACTCTTGTACTCGTCCTTAATTCTGGTTCCACCACATTTTACCCAAACCTATGGAGAGGACTACATAGATACATTTTCTCCAGTCGCCAAGCTTCATACAATCAGAATAGTGTTATCCCTAGCTGTGAACCTGGAGTGGGGTCTTTGGCAAATAGATGTGAATAATGCCTTCCTGCAAGGAGAACTTCAAGATGAAGTCTACATGAATCCTCCTCATGGTCTTGAGCATTTGGTTAAGAAAGGAAATGTTATGATATTGAAAAAGGCTCTATATGGACTCAAGAAGTCGCCAATAGCATGGTATACCAAGCTGAGCACAACCCTTAACGGGAAAGGCTTTAAGAAGTCCGAACTCGACTACACCCTCTTCACCTTGACCACTTCCTCAGTTATTGTAGTCCTTCTTGTGTATGTTGATGATATAATCATCATAGGAAGTGAGAAAGTTGGGATTCAGTCCACTAAGGATTTTCTCAAATCTGTTTTTGAAATTAAAGATTTGGGAGAGATGAAATACTTCCTTGGTATTGAGATATTTAGGTCCAAGGAAGGTTTAGTTCTGTCCAAAAGAAAATATACACTTGATATTTTGAAAGATGCAGGTAAACTTGGTGGGAAGATAGTCAAGACACCCCTTGAGGATGGATATAAGGTTCCACGTGAGGGGAAGATTGAAGATAGCCAACCATTTGAAGATGCCAAGCTTTATAGAAAGCTTGTTGGTAAGTTAATTTACTTAACTATTACACGACCTGATATCTATTTTGCTGTGAATCAGGTGAGCCAACTTATGCAAGTTCCAAAGGAGCATCATTGGGGCATGGTGAATCGAATCCTTGTGTACCTGAATGGTTCTCTAGAACAAGGAGTATGGATGGGGTACAACAAAAGCACTGAAGTGGTAGGATACTATGATGCTGAGTGGGCTGGAGATAGAGAAGATAAGGAGTCGACCACTGGCTATTGCACTTTCATTGGTGGGAACTTAGTCACTTGGAAGAGGAAGAAGCAGAAGGTGGTATCTTGCTCTAGGGCTGAAGCTGAGTATAGAGCAATGCTGAAGCTGACAAATGAGCTGGTTTGGATCAAGAGCATACTGAAGTATTTCGAGATAGACCAGTCCACATCAATGAATATGCATTGTGATACTCAAGTAGCAATCCATATTGCCTCTAATTCGGTGTTCCATGAAAGAACCAAGCTTATTGAAGTGGATAGCCACAAAGTGAGGCAGATGATCGTCCAAGGAGTGATTCTACCATGCTATACTCGAAGTGAAGATCAATTGGCTGATGTGTTCACTAAAGCCCCTAGACATAAGACCAATGAGTCCATCCACCATAGCTTAGGACTCATTGATCTTACCAGCCGCAACTAGTCCTCTTTGTCATGAGGTCTTTACTATTTTCCTTATAAAGGTTTTAACCCTAAGGAGAGTTTTCTTTTATAAGGTTTTTAATGAGGGAGATCTCATGGTATCCAAGCTTGTCTGGTTCCCTTGGTCTAGCTTGAGGGGGAGTGTTGATCTGAATAAGAAATTTCGATACAATGATTGAAGAAGGTTGAAGAAATCAGAAGAAGTAAATTTGGGGTTGTTTGTACAGTGATTGTACAACATGTCCGTACAGACCGTACAACTTTGGATCGACCAAAAGTTAAATAGGTTGATCAAAGGTAAAGGGAGTTTACCCAGGGAAAGTTAACTTTTCTGGTTTACCTTTTTACTCTGCCTTTAGGATCAACGAACCTCTGGATAAAGTTAGCCTTGCCTTGACAGACTGGCACAGCTGGAAAGGAGAGCACCTGGTCAAGATGCCAAAGGGATCAAACGTGTGAAGCTTCTCGTCCACGGAATTCAAACGGGATGCTCCTCTGGCCTTGACTCCACACGCCTATGTTGAAACCTTATCATGTATCTGTTGAGCATAAAGCTTTCTTCTTCTCTTTATATTTGTAACTCCATTTCATTAATCAATACACATCAATATTTTCGAGTCCCTTATTATCTCTAGTGTTCTTCGGTTCTCAGAAATGAGTTCTTGAAATTCTCATCCTTTATTCTCGAAATATCTTCTAATTTCTTCTAGTCTCTCTCAAACTCTCTCCTATCCGTCTAAACGCAGATTCTACTTAAGATTTTAGACTCTGGTGTTGATCCAGTTTGATAGAGGGTGTCTCACTCTTGTACTCCTCCTTAATTCTTGTTGCACCACATTTTCCTCTTGAGCTTCTGCTTGTTCTTGATCCCTTTTCTCTTCCCAATCAGTTCTGGTAGTTCCTTCATTTACAACATCTTCATCATGACTTTCTGAAGTTTCTCCTTCATGAGTTTCTTCTACAGGGTAATCCCCCCCCCCAATGATCAAGATGGGTGTGTCAACATCTTCTTCAGCTTCTGGAGGAGTTTCTCTGCCAGTGTTTCGATCTTGGGTAAGTTTAATCCCAAGACCTTCAAGCATAATCCTAAGGTTGGTGGCTTTGTCTGACGAAGTCCGTGATAGATCTTCTAAGTCTTCCTGCTTCCCTTCTTCATATTATCCATTGGTTTCAATGAACTTTACCTCTCAGGAAACATTGACCTTCCTAGCTATAGGATCATAGCATTTGTATCCCTTTGGGTTGAAGAGTACCCAATGAACATAGACCTTGTACTCTTAGCTTGAAGTTTATTCCTCAACTCCTCTGGTACCATAACAAAGCATAGACACCCAAATACCCTTATATGGTCTACTGATGGCTTGCTCTGATTGAGGACTTCAAATGGGGAAACGTCTGGAAGAATCCTTGTTGGAGTTCGGTTGGTAACAAGCAGACACAACAGCATCCCCTAAAACCTTTTTGGAACATTTGTATGGAACATCATGGACCTTGCAACCTCCATCAAGTGTCGATTCTTCCTCTCAGCTACCCCATTTTGTTGTGAGTATAGGGACATATTTTCTGATGAATGATCACTTGTTTGGCTATTGGTCTTTGAATGCATTGCTTGTGTACTCTCCTCCATTATCTTAAGCTTGACATTGTATTGGTTAGCAATATAAGTTTCAAAAAATTTAAATGCTTCAAGGACCCTATCTTTGGACTTAAGAAATGTGACCCAAGTGTATTTAGACTTTTCATCAGTGAATGTGATGTAATACTTATTATTTTCTCTAGACACACAAGGGGCAGTCCAAACATCCGAATGAACTAGATCAAAACAATGCTTGTAAATAGAATCAGATTTTGTAAAAACACTCTTACAATGTTTACCCAAGATACAAGCTTCACAACCATTATTTTTAAAGGAAAACTCAAGGAAGATCAAGTTCAATTCTCTACTATGAGGATTTCCTAGTCTAGCATGCCACAAAGCTTCATTATTTTTAACAAGAATTGAACAAAACGAGCAATAAAAATCAGAAAGAGGTTTGATCTCTTCAAGCATATATATGTCGCCTTTGGTAATCCCCTTTACAATCACTCTACTGCTTTCAATATCCTGAAACTTCACATCATAAGGACTAAAGGTAACACTGAATTAAGATCATTAGTCACACTTTTAACAGATAAAAGGTTTGAAGTGAAATCAGAGATATAGAAAGCTTTGCATTCTTTTTCAAATAACTTCAAATTCCCTATTCCTTTAATTGGTATCTTGTCCCCGTTAGCGATCAAAACATGTCTTAAATATGGTCTAATATATACTTTATCATCCTAGAATCACTAATCATATGATGAGATGCTCCAGAGTCTATGATCAAAGGTTTAGACGCAGTTTCAGTCATGTTTGATGCAGCAAGAGTAATACCAATATCATGAGCCTTATATGCAGCTAAGGAGTAACCAGAGACCATACGAGAGAGCTCTTGTAGAGATTTTAGGATGAGGTCGAGGTCTGACTATTAAAGTATCTCATCTTCAAATGGTTTCTATACATTGCTGGTCATGGCTTTGCCTCCATCTGAATAATTACCCGAGCTGCCTCCCCGCTCATATGAACCAATTGTGAAGTTTGCTCTAGCTGCATCTCTGTCCCTCATGACCTTTGGCTTGAGGTGGGGGTGAATAATCCAACATTGACTCCTCTTATGTATTGAGATGAAGATCAAGAAGTTAAGACAGTAACTTTGGATTTTTTACCACAGTAACCTTGGAGTTTCACCATTTTTGGATGAAGGTAACTAAGTTAAAGCTTGGAAAGTTACCTGGCATCCCTTTGGTATAGAAAACGTCCAAGGAGATGTTTGGATAAGGTTTGGTGCTGTTTAGATAAGGATTGGTGCTGTTTAGATAAGGTTTGGTCATATCTGGAAAGGTAAAGCTACTTTACAGCCTACCCAAGCATGTGAAGCCTCTAAGCCAAGTATTTAAAACTAGAGTGTCCATCTAGCTTTGACTTCACATGCTTGAGTTTTATTTCGTGGATAAGCCTTTGTGGTCTCTATATTATTGTAGTTTGAACTCATGAATCTAAATATGGATTTTTACTCTCATCTTCATCTATTCTCTTATTCTCTCTAATCTCACAATCTCTAATACAAGTCTGTTTAAATCACTCTAAAACTTATTTTCGTG
Source organism: Moricandia arvensis (assembly GCA_905132765.1). NCBI lineage: Eukaryota > Viridiplantae > Streptophyta > Magnoliopsida > Brassicales > Brassicaceae > Moricandia > Moricandia arvensis. The sequence continues at coordinate 22,072 of CAJHQP010002505.1, forward strand.
TTTAATCTTCATTATACACTCACCAATCTCACAATCTTACATGGTATCAGAGCCATGTTGCTCAAAGAAGTGAGTGTATTTCTGGAAAATCTGTGTTCTTTCAGCTAAGTGTTCTTGATGTTCTTTGGGTTATTGGGGTCTGTTTGTCTATGTGGTGTATTTTGATGGAAACCAACGATTTCAACAAGGAAGTGAAGCTCAGATCTTCTTTTTCGTTGATACTGGAAGGAGATAACCACTGGGGGTGGTTAAGATTAGCTTAAACAGTTTTGAAAGGCTGTTATTTGTGGAGAAGTTATGTAAAGATAGAAGCTTTAGAGGAGATGGCTACTGATGAAGGTCAGACAGAATGTCTGAAGGGTGAAGACAAGTGTATCCTAAAGGACAGCAAAACAATTGACATCATCCATGGGTCTCTCTCAGATTTGATCTTAGAGGACCATAAAGAGTGTGGTACTGCTAAAGAACAATAGGTTAGTCTTAGAGCAGTGTATGGAAACAAGTCCAATCTGGTGAAGGTCTATGAAGTTAAGATAGCCATCAGTGACTTGAAACAAGAAGATGGCGAGTTCAATCAGCATCAGGGGAAGCTTAGAGGCTTGTGGCATGAGTTGAGTAGGTTGAGACCTAGCACATCAGATCCAAGGGTGTTACAAGAGAGGCTGGAACAAGATGAACTTATCCATCTTGGAATACTTACGATTGAAGGTAGCTCTTCAAAAGGTTGGATCTTGAACTTAGAACCAAGTATTTTCGGAAGAGAAATCAGATATCCAAGCAACCTGGCTCTGATACCATATGAGTTTTTTGAAATAAGAAGAGAAATGATCGAAGGATGAGAGATTTGGTGAGAAAGGCTGATGATTTATCTACAACCAGAGAAATGGAGATGAAGAACTCGTAGACCAGAATAGAGAAGAAGAGAGAAAATGTTCTCCTTGTTTTATTTCTTGCCCTTCGATTACAATATATAGAGAGTCAACTTTACAAAGGATCAATAGTAAACTAAGGAGAGACGTGGCCAGTCAATCCGGAGGAGCGCGCCTCATTCAAATGTGTGGATGAGGTCTTGGTCATTGGAGCATCTTGGAATCTTGGACCAGAAGTTTCCAGCCTTGGACATCCTGTCAACGCGTGCCTTATCCTCTCCAACGTTCGAATGGTAAGTGTAAAACCTTAGAGTAACTCGCCAAGTTAATTCCCCAGATAGATTTTCACTTTTGGCGCTTCATCCTTCGGCTGGTCGAGAAGTGTACGGTCGACCTTGTATGGCCTATACGCTTGTACAGCCTTGTACGGACAGGTCGACCTCACTTCATTTCTTCTCTTTGTTTACTCCAGATGCCTTCATAATCTCATCCTCTCTTTATTCAGCCTCATTTCCACAGGTAGCTCACTCTTATACCAAATGTTGTTTCTGATTATTACATCCCTTTCATCTGCCACTAACTCTCTCCAATCCTTGTGCCTGATAGCTTCCTCATAAGATCTTGGTATCTCATTCTCATCCAAGTTACACAGATACAACATGTGTTCTTCTGGATACTCTTCAAAGTAACATGCGGCTTGAGTAGGATGGTTCACATCATGGGCATTGTAGTACACTCTTGTGTATACCCAGTTGGAAGGATCCTTCCTCACCCTTGTGCTCCTCCTTAATGGTTGAACCAGACCCTCTGCTTCAGCTTGAACTTCTGTCACTGTCTCATTAACCTCTGCTTGACCTTCAAACTCTTCCTACTCATCTTCACTAGACTGAGCTGAATTCTCTGCTTCCTGTGTCACATCTTGATCATGAAGACATGAATCCTCTTGGTGCTGCTCTTGCACTTCTGATTCAGACTCATCCCCCCCCCCCTCATGATCAAAAGGGGTTGTTCTTTCAGCTTCTCTAGCTTGATCAAAAGGAGTTCTCCTTCTTATCTCCTGATCTTGGGACATGTTCACCCCAAGCTTCTCCAATAAGATCCTCAGATTCATTGCCTTGTCTCATGGTTCTTGAGACATATCTTATAAATCCTCCGACTTCTTCTCCTCATAGTACCATTTTGATTCCATGAATTTAACATCTCTGGATACCAACACTCTCCTTGTTACTGGATCATAGTACTTGTATCCATTCTGAGTTATTGAATAACCAATAAACATAGCTTTAGTGCTATTTGCATCCAGCTTGTTTCTCTGTTTTCCTGGAACCAAGACATAACATAGGCATCCAAAGTCTCTCTGATGATCTATGTTTGGCTTTTTCATGTTCAGCACTTCAAAGGGAGACAGATTCTTCAAAACCTTAGTTGGTTTCTTGTTGATAATATAGCATGCATTCTGAACAGTATCACTCCAAAAACGTCTTGGGACATTGGCATGGTACATCATGGATCTAGCAACCTCCATCAGGTGCCTATTCTTCCTTTCAGCAACCCCATTCTGCTGTGGTGTGTAGGGACAATTGGTCTGATGCACTATGCCATGTTTAGCCAAGTGATCCTTGATGGCTTGGCTGGTATACTCTCCTCCATTATCAGATTTTAGTACCTTCACAATAGTATTGTAATGGTTAGTAACATATGTTTGGAAGTACAAAGGAATCTAGCACCCGATCTTTAGACAGAAGTACTATGATCCATGTATACTTAGACTCTCATCTATGAATGTCAAAAAATACTTCTGGTTGTTCTTAGAAACACATGGAGATGTCCACACATCAGAGTGTACCAAATCAAAACAACTATCATATATAGTCTATGATGTTAGAAACACTATTCTACAATCTTCCCTAAGATGCAAGCCTCACACTCTAGATGATTGAATGACAACTCAGGTAAAATTAACTCTATAAAACGAGTATGAGGATGACCCAATATAGCATGCCAAGTAATGCTATAAATCCTATCAGTAGCACTACTTAAACACATAGAGTCAAAGGGTTTAGAGAGCTTAGTTGTTTGAAGGTGGTAGAGCTCATTCTTGTTGTCTCCTCTGCCAATAACTTTTCCAGAGTTCAAGTCATGAAACTCTACTTCATTTGGCCTGAATACTACTTGAAAATCACGATCAACAGTCTCCCTCTTCACAAATATCAAATTAGAGGTGAACCGCGGCAGATAGAAAGCAGTTGAAACCTTCTCAAACAGCTTAAGATTTCCAACTCCTTCTATTGGTATCCTATCACATTAGCAATTATGACACTCCATGTTGTGGCCTTTATCTCATTCAGAAAACTCCTATCACTGATCATGTGATGGTTTGCTCCAGAATCAATTATGATAGGTTTAGAGGCCCTGGAGTGTCTATCTGACTTCTTAGTTGTAATCAGTGCTTGGGTATATTCAACAGATGTCTCCCATTCCTTCCTTGTTATAGGATCATCAGCTCCTATTACAATCTGCTCTTAAGCTCCCACTCTTCCTTCCAATGATTCCCCCATGTATGCCGAGTAAGAGCACCTTTCTCTAACTACTTGCTGTACAATCTCCTTCACCAGCCTCATCTCTGAGCTGATATCATGACTACCAGACTGTTTACTACCCTTCCAATACTTTACATTAGATGTCCTAGCTGTGGACAGCTTCTTCAACCTTCTCTTCTTGAACCTTGGACCATTCTTCATACAAGTCAGCTCCTTTTTCTATTCACTGATTGTATGATCAATTTGTTCCTTTTGAACAATAGTGCATATCTCATCTACATCAGGCAGCCTATCTTCACTAAGGATCTGCTTGATATGGTGATCATATGAAGAGTTTAAACTCATATCAAGACTGTGGCGATTCTGGTTACTCTCAATGGGATGAACTACTTACTCTGGTTGCGTTTGGTGAAGACAACTCTAGGGGGCAAAGGCTTATGGAGCCATGTCACGAGCTCTGAAGTTCCAAAGCAGACAGTCCAGGATGGTGACAAGGAGATTGTCATCACCGATGAAGCGAAATGGGAGCAAGAAGACATGATGGTTCTAACCATCCTCAAAATCTCTCTGGATGCTCCTATACTCGAAGCATACTCTTACTGTGAGACAGATAAGGATCTATGGTATACGTTGAAGACGGTGTAAGGAAACACCTGCAATCTGAGTAGAGTGTTTGAAGTGAAGTGTGCCATCAACAACCTAAGCCAATAAGGGATGGAGTTCACTCAACCCTTGGGAAAGTTCAGAACTTTTTGGTCTGAGCTTGAGATGCTGAGACCAAACTACATGGATCCGGATGTTCTTGAATAAAGGCGAAAGCAAGACAAGGTGTTTGGTCTCTTGCTCACCCTCAAGCCAGCATACAACGATCTCATCAAAAATATCATGAGATCCGAGAAGCTTCCATCTCTGAAGAATTTTGCTCACATATCCAGAAGGAGCAAGGTTCTCTTAATCTATTTGGAGGAAAAGGAGACATTGCCTTGGCAAACAAAGCGTCTGAAGTTCCTCAAGCTAACCGGTGTCATACAAGAATGAAGACAGAAGGCCTGGTGGATATGAGCATTGCAAGCGTAGAGATCACAAGAAAGAGCAGTGTTGGATCCTTCACCCACATCTCAAACCACCTAAGTTTGAAACTAGAGACAGAGATACCAGAGCTCAATTCACCAGTTGCATGGTGGAACAGGATCAGCAAGCAAGTACCTCTACTTGTCAGAGTGAAGGAGGCAATGCTCTAACCACACACAACACCTTGAACAACAATGATCATGGTTTAGTAAGGAGATCCGAACTCGACCTTCTGATCAAAGTCTTCAAGGAGTACTCTGGTATGGCAGTAGGTAGCTCTTTAGATGCATCTAAGGTGTATAACATTGTGGGTACATCACTTGTTGCATCTATAATTCAAAACATGAGTAGTATATCACATCCTGCATCTACATTGCCTAAACCTCTTATTATTGATTCTGGTGCATTTCATCATAGGATAGGTGACACTAGATTAATCAAGGATATAGAACCTGCGTTAGACATGTTATGATTTCAAATGGAGATAGGATACCCATTAAAGGAATTGGTAACTTGCGCTTGTTTGAAAAAGATTCTAAAGCTTTCTATATGTTTGATTTCACATCCAACTTGTTATCTGTTAAGAGGGCAACTACTGTTTGAGTTGTAAAGTTACTTTCAGTCCTAATGATGTGATATTTCATGATATTGTTGAGAGCAATAAACTGATTGGAAAGGGGAGCACAAGAGAAGACCTTTATATGCTTGAAGATGTCAAGCCCCTCTCTGATTTAAATTGCGCATTTAGTTCCATTCCTGTTTTGAATAATGATGCATTGTGGCATGCTAGATTAGGACATCCACATGGTAGAGCCTTTAACTTGATATTTCCTGATGTTTCTTTCAAGAATAATGATTGTGAAGCTTGTATTTTGGGTAAACATTGCAAGTCAGTTTTTCCAAGGTCTATAACTATTTATGAACTGTTTTGATTTTGTGCATTCATATGTTTGGATTTCTCCTTGTTTATCAAGAGAAAACCAAAAGTCTTATGTCACATTTAGTGATGAAAAATCTAAATATACTTGGATCACCCTGATTAAGTCTAAAGATAGAGTCTTAGAGGCATTTAAAAACTTTCAATCATACATTGCTAACAATTACAATGCCAAGCTCGAAATTTTTAGATCAGATAATGGAGGGGAGTACACCATCAATGCTTTCAAGGATCACCTGGCCAAGCAGAGAATTATTCACCAGACAAGTTGTCCCTACACTCCTCAACAAAATGGCGTAGCTGAAAAGAAAAATCGTCACCTTATGGAGGTTGCAAGGTCGCTCATGTTTCATAGACATGTTCTAAAGAGGTTTTGGGGTGATGTTGTGATCTCTGCATGTTATCTAATCAACCAAACTCCTACAAGGATCCTGAAAGATGTCTCTCCATTTGAGGTCCTCAACAAGACCAGGCGATCCCTAGACCATCTTCGGGTGTTTGGATTCATTTGTTATGTTTTGGTACCAGGTTAAAGGAGAGACAAGCTTGAGCCAAGGAGTTCTAAGAGGTACAAGTGTTACGATCCGCTGACAAGGAAGGTTTTATTATCTAGAGAGGTGAATTTTGTAGAGGAAAGAGGGTACTATGAAGAGATAAAATGACGTGACCTTGAGGATCTCTCTCAAGACCCAACACGCCGAGCTACAAACTTGCGGATCATCCTAAAAAGTTTGGGTATCAACATGTCCCAGGATCATGAACCTAGCAGACAGCCAACAACACAACCTCAAGAAACCAGAAACACTGAAGATACCCACCTTGATCATGAGGGGGCAATGAATATGAACATGAACAGCAACACAAGGAAAGCCCAATACGAGATTCAACTCACCATGATCAAGCTGGCTCTCAAGAAGAAGAAGTGATGCACAGTAGTGGAGACGAGTCAGAAGCAACTGCACCAGGAACTGAACCTGAAACTCAACCACTAAGAAGAAGTACTAGAATCAGACATCACCCATCTTGTTGGGAGAACACATGGGTGTACTACAATGCTGAAGCAGTGGCGAGTCCTCTTGGTGGTACATTGTAATACCCCTGATCTAGGGTATCAAGTCAACGTACATAGATCAAGCCATCCAAGTATGAAGAAGCTATGAGAAGACATAAATAGAGGTTTGGTCGAAGCATTTTGAAGAATGGTCGAGTGGAAACCAGAGTTGGTCGAGGAGACATAACTGAAGCTTCGAAACGGCCAAAGTCAAGCATGGGGAAATTTCAAATTATGCAAATCAAGTAATACTTTATCTCAATCATCATTATGGGTTAGAATAATACTTTTGGTCAAGACAAAATGAAGTTGGATCAAGCCAAAGTAAAGATGGTCCAGAAGGAGGCTGTTTTGGCCGATGTGGTCGAAATGGGCTAGCCAAGAGCTAAGGAAGCCAAATAAAGATGTCCAAACATGTTCAAGGAGTTAAAACGAGTATTTTCTACAATTCCTAAAATTTTGGAAGTGGTCAACACAAAGTCAAAGTCAACAAAAGTCAAAGGAGAGAGAATGGATTCCATTGGTCCACGTAAGCTATCCGATCGACCAATAGGAGCATGCCACGTGGAGGAGACCAATTTCCATCAATCCTGGATATGATGTATAATAACTGAAGGAGTTTTATTGTGAAGAAATCATGGGCAAAAGATATGTAGAGAGCATGAAGACATGAAGATACCTTTTGTACCCATAATGGGCTACAAATTGGTAATACAGTTTTGGGTCAGGAAATGGGTTATTTATTTACAAACCACGACATCTAAGCTTCACATACAATCCAAGAAGAGTGTTGGATTGGGCTGGAGCACAAGGAGAAGAGGTTTGAAGATTGAAGACCTAAGAGTGCAAAATGGACCTTAAATGGCGGTTTGGGGAATGAAGAGGAGAGCTATTGGAAACATGTCAGGATGAAAACTCCCATGAAATGGCTTTTCGACTACACAAGGTGGTCTATTTGATCTTGGGAGACAAGCCTAAGGAGTATATTTGGTATGTGTTGTGCATTAAGGCCATTTTGGAGCTAAATTTTGATGTGGTGGCAATTAACCTTGGAGAGCAAGTTTGGAGCTGAGATTTCATGCACTGAATAAGGTCTGGAATGTGCTTATTCTTCTAGAAGATGGGACATAAATGGGCTGATTCATTGCATTTTCGTTCATGCATGGCTTTGGAGCATAAAATGGAGACAAGTGTAAACCCATGTGTCATGTGTTCCCACCCACTTCTCTGGCTATAAACATGACCCTTAGGTTGTGTTTTAAGATTTTAGAAACCCCCTGAGCTTTCTCTCTCAGTCGTTCTTGTTGGTTTTTCTTGAGAGAGAAAGTACCCAAAACCGATAAATTTTGTAAGTGAGTGAGGTGAGTGTAGGAGGTTCTTTCCGTGTGTTAATCCTTGTCTTAGGATCCATTGTGGTGTGATAGGAGAGGTGGTAAGACCTTAGATGATTATTTTTTAGGTTCCATTTCTCTTTTAACTTTTAACCTTATTTTGATCGGTTTTGGTGTAACCCTTAGGTCTTGAGCTTTTGGTGCTGTCTTGCAGTTTGTGAAGACCTAGGTGGGTTTCCCTTGTGTGTGTGTGTGTATTGTGTATTGCTAACCGTGTGTGTGTGTGCATGTTGGAGAGCTTGAGCCGTGTGGTTCTTAAGCTAGAACCGCTTTTGCGGTTTATGTGTGTGTGTGTGGGGAGTTGGTAGAGCTCATGCTTGAGTGTTTTATTATTTTAAGTGCATTGTGTTGTTAGGTAGACCCCATGCAGACCACTCCCTTGACAATGCATTGTGATAATCAAGCAGCAATTCACATTGCTTCTAACTCAGTCTTCCATGAGAGAACGAAGCATATAGAAGTTGATTCCCACAAGTTGAGGCAGATGATTATCTTAGGAGTGATACTGCCATGCTACACACGGAGTGAAGATCAACTGGTTGATGTGTTTACTAAGCCAGCGAGACTGAAGACAATGGATTCCATACTTTCTAGGCTTGGGCTCACTGATCTTACTCCCAGGAGCTTATCCCCTTAACCATGGAGTCTCCACTCGTTTTTCCCTCATCAAGGTTTTGTCCCAATGGGTTTTCCTTGGTGAGGTTATTAATGAGGTAGGTCTTCATGGTTTCCAAGCTTGATTGGTTCCCATGGTCAAGCTTGAGAAGGAGTGTTCAGATGAAGACCAAGAAGTGAAGACAGTAACTTTGGAGCTTTTACCATAGTAACTTTTGAGTTTTCACCATTTCTGGATGAAGGTAACTAAGTTAAAACTTGGGAAGTTACCTTGCATCCTATTGGTATAGAAAAACGTCCAAGGAGCTGTAAGGATAAGGTTTGGTGCTGTTTGGATAAGGTTAGGTCATAGCTGGAAAGGTAAAGCTACTTTACAGCCTGTCCAAGCATGTGAAGCCTCTCAATCAAGTATTTCAAGCTAAAGTGTCCAGTTAACTTTGACTTCACATGCTTGAGTCTCATTTTGTGGATAAGCCTTTGTGGTCTCCATATTATTGTAGTTTGAACTCATGAATCTAAATATGTAGTTTTAGTCTCATCTTCATCTATTCTCTTATTTTCTCGAATCTCGCAATCTCACAATCTCTTATCTAAATCAGTTTAAATCAATCTAAAACCACATTTTTCTTGTTTAATCTCCATTATACACTCACTAATCTCATAAACTTAAATTATGTCCCTGCTTCTCGCAGTGTTCACAAACATCATTGGACTGACTCCTCTTGCCATCATTTCTGAAAGAAGCCTTGTTGACATGGGATACTTCAGCCTTGTGTGCAAGGGATAGGTCACCCTTTTCCACCGAATAGACAAAGTGATCCTTGTTCCTTTTGGATTTGCGCACACAACTCTTCAAGGGTTGGAAGTTTGTCAGACCTCAATATGTGTTTAATCAGATCATTGTAGGTCGGGTTGAGGGTGAGAAGGAGCCCAAAGAGCTTGTCTTGCTCATGTCTTTCATTCAGAACATCGTGATCAGAAGTAGATGGCCTTAACATCTCAAGTTCAGACCATAAAGCTCTGAACTTTCCTAAGTGAGCCGTGAACTCCATGTCTTCTTGACTCATGTTGTTGATGGATCTCTTGATCTCAAACACACGGCTAAGGTTTGAGATGTTTACATAGACCTTCTTGAGTGTATCCCATAGATCTTTCACCTTCTCGCAGTAGGAGTATGCTTCAAGGATGGGAGAATTTAACGAGCCTTGGATGATTTTCATAACCATCATGTCTTCCCGTTCCCATTTCCATTAATCGACAAGGGCTATCTCATGTCTCATTCTGTTGGATTAGCTGGCTTTGGAGCTGTGTCTTCTGTTACATGACTCCATAAGTCTCTCCCTCCAAGTGCTGTCTTTACTAGGCGATCTCACAACAAGTAGCCTGGTCCCATCAAAACCACCAGAATGACCACATATTTGGTGTTTTTCTCCATCTTGATCAAGTTGGAATGAAATGAACTTCAATTCTTGTTCTCGAGATTTTATGGGTTCCGAAAAGAAGAAAGCTTCAAGCTTTTTTTCCTGAGCTTCCAAAAGAGATTTAAAAAGGACAAGCACAGGTTATGAGCAACCTGGCTCTGATACCATAAAAGGTTTAAGAAAGGATCGATTAAGAGAGAGATTTGAGAGATTCGGATGAGTATAGAGAGATTTTGAGTTTAAGAATTGAGAATGGAAATAATGAAGGAGAGAATAGACTACATAATCTTATTGCTTGCTGCGGGGTTACAATAAATAGAGAATAGAGATACAAGGGTTTAACGGATAGAAAAGAGAAGCATGTGAAGTCAGCTTGACCAAGGAGCGTCTTGTTTGAACGAGTGGTCGGTATGGCTCACACGCTTGATGCCAAGAGCATCTTGACCATATGCTCTTGCTCCTTTCCAGCTAGCACCAGCTCTCTTAGACTCTCAACAAACTTATATGTTTCTGGTTTGAACCAAGACGAAACCAAACCTTCTCCTTCATTCAGAAGCTTTCCCTACTTCCTTCACTCGACCATTTACCGTTTAACCCAAGGTAACTCCAAGTGTATGGACCAGGCATGTCGGTACACTTTCGCCCTATTTTTGCTCATTCCCAAAATATGAAATAGGAGTGATCTGAAGTGGTTTGGTCGAGGTGGTCCGTACATTTCCGTACACCGGCCGTACCGTCCGTACGCCGGCCGTAAAGTCCATACCATCACCCTATTTTTGCACCAACTTCATTTTACTCCAAATCTTCACACAAGAAGCATCTGAACCTCCTTATCTTCATTCCACATTTCAACACTTGTGAATTACACTGCCCACCAGAATAATCAACCAACTTGTCCAAGTGAGCATGAGTTCATCTGACGATCATTAGTGGATGCTCTCATCAAAATGCTCAAAGACAATGGTAAAACTCGTTGTAATATTAGTGGGTACTCATTTGGTGCATCTAAGATTGCTAGTGTTCATGATCAAACTGATTCATATACTCGTCCTAGGATATTTGGTCAATCACATAGTGCTTATAACATGTTTAAACCATTGATAGTTGATTCAGGTGCATCACATCATAAGAATTTTTGATATTGGTCTTATTAAGGATCTAGAACATGTGCATGGACATGTTATGATTGCTAATGGTGATATGATTCCAATTAGGGGTATAGGCAAGTTTAAACTGTTTCATAAGGAATATAGAGCCTTCTATAGGCATGAGTTTACATCAAACTTGTTAATTGTTAAGGATTTACATTGCAAAGCTATCTTTAGTCCTAGTGATGTGAAGTTTCAGGATATTGAGAGCTGTCATTGTCATGAAGAAATAAATGGAGTCAAAGGATGAGTTTGGGTGAGGTTTGGATCTTGTGCAAAGTTAGGGCAAGACCTCCACAGAATTTCTAATAAGGCTTAAGGAGTGTTTAAAGGTGTCAAGAAGTGTCTTGAACCTGGTGAAAAGTTAAGGACAAGTCCAGGAGGAACTTTAGAAACCATTTGGGATCAAATTAAATAGTCGAGTGTGCAAAAATAGGGCCAACCATACAGATTTTGTACGGAACCGTACGGACCATGGTCAACGCAGTACATTGACACTCAACCATTTGAATTGTTTTGAGATTTGTGAAAAAAAGGGAAAAAGTGTACGGACCATAACCTGTCCGTACACTCCCTGGTGGTTCGTGCAAAGCTTGGGACTTAACCAAAAGTTTCTGATCTAGTGGAATAAAAATGGCATCAAGAAGATTCCTTGGGCAAGCTGAATTAAAAGAGGAGTTGGGACCTAGCTGTGTGGTCCAAGACAGGCTGGCCTTTGTTGGAAAAGAAAGAGCTTGTTCACTATGTATCTGGCCAGAGAAGTGTGCAGATACAGAGGTGTTGTTGGAGCATTCCTAGCCATTGCTTTCACCCTCCAATCAGGCGCATACACACAGCTTGCCTCAGCCCCAATATCTAATGCTCACAATCCAATTCAAACCAGAAGATCTCCACTCTTCAAGTTTTATCCTTAGCTGTAGGGTTTATTCAGAAACTTGTAAAGGTTATTTATATGATGCATTGGCGACTTTTAACTCCTAAGTGAGTAAGGGGGGATTTCTCTCCCCTTCATAATAAACAAATTGTGTTGTTGTTCAGAAACCCTTAATCTCTCCCGTTCTTAGTCTTCAATCTCTTAGTCTCTGTAAATCTCTTGTTTCTGCCCAAGTTCATATTGTTCTTCATCAGACCTTTCCTTCATCATTTCAAGACATCATTTCTCTCTACAAGGCTTGTTCATTACACACATGACCTGAGCTCTGAAAATCTCACAGTCGTTTGATTGGACAAGGAGTTACAAAAGCAGACCTTTAATTAATTGAAGAGCTTACTTCTCTGCCTGGTCATAGTTGTGCTTGTGAGATTTTCAGAGCTCAGGTCGTGTGTGTGATGAGCAAGCCCTTTAGGGCGAAATGATGTCTTGAAATGATGAAGGAAAGGTCTGATGAAGAACAGTATGAACTTGGACAAAAACAAGAGATTTAGAGAGATTAAGAGATTAAAGACTATTAAAGGGAGAGATTAAGGGTCTCTGAACAAGAACCCACTTTGATTATTATAAAGGAGAGGGGAAATCCCCTTACTCACTTAAAAGTTACAAATCGTTAATGAGGCATATAAATAGCTTTGCAAGTTTCTGGATAAACCCTAAAACTAAAGATAAGACTTGAAGGGTGGATATCTTCTTGTTTGAATTGGATTGTGAGGATTAGATCTTGGGCTGAGGCAAGCTGTGTGTATGCGCCTGCATGGAGGATGAAAGGCTTGGCTAGGAATGCTCCAACAGCACCTCTGTATCCACCCACTTTTCTGGCCAGATACATAGTCAACAAGCTCTTCCTTTTCCAGAAAATGCCAGCCTGTCTTGGACCACAAACCCAGGCGCCAACTCCTCTTTTGAATCAGCTTGCCCAAGGTATGTTCTTTGCATCTTCTTGATACCATTTTGATTCCACATTATCAGAACCTTTTGGTTAATTCCCAAGCTTTGCACGGACCACTAGGGAGTGTACGAACAGGTTATAGTCCGTACACTTTTGCCTTATTTTTCACAAAGCTCAAAATACTTCAAATGGTCAAGTGTCAATGTTCTGGGTCGACCATGGTCCGTACAGAATCCGTACGGTTCGCCCTAACTTTTCACACTCGACCGTTTGATCCCAAATTGTTCCTAAAGTCCCTCTTGGATTTTTCCCTAACTTTGCACCAGCTTCAGGACAGTTTTTGACACCTTTAAACACTCCTAAAGCCTTCATAGACAATATCCAGAGGTTTTGCCCTAACTTTGCACAAGACCCAAACAACACCCAAACTCATCCTTTGACTTCAAGCTTGAATATAGGTGATCCTTAGTCAAGTTTGGAACCTTGAAGAATCTCCTCATTAAAAACTTCACCAAGGAATACCCTTTTTGGGATAAAACCTTGATGAGGGAAAAAAGAGTAAGTTCCTCAAGGCCTAGGGATTGGCCAGTGGGTCTTTGTGTCTTAGAATCATTGTGGTGGACACAAAGACCGTGTACACGGCCTCAACATGTGATGCATTGTTGATCTACATTTCATGGCACATCTCCACATCTTCTCGGACCTCTTCTTTGGACTGGCTTGTGTCTTCCCTTCTCTCATGGCTTCTTTCCTTCTCCATCAGGTAAGACCACATGCTTAGCTCCTTCTCATCACACTGAGCATCCAAGTAAGTTACCAAGTTACCTGATACATCATTCCACAACTGTATCAGTTCTCAAGATGTAAACCTATCAAAGACATATTGAACTAGATAAGATCAGTTTACTCCCTTGTTTAAGATGATGAGGAGTGACTGCTCTGAACCGCCACTTTAATCATAACTTGTAGAGATCTTAAGCTCCTTATCTTATCACATAAGCTCATCCATACTCCCTTTAAAGCTTGAGACCGAGTATAGGGGATGTCCAAGCTTGATGGTGAGCGCATGTTAGCTCCATTATAAGTATGGGAGGAGCACCTCCATCTTCTTCAGACTTGATGCTTGAATCCTCACTTAAACCACCATTGCAACCTCTCCATTTAGACACCATCATGGTTGAGGGGATACCTCAGCTCACTCTCCAATCACCTCACACTAGAACCCGCCTTGTTGAGTGAGTTTCTTCTTCCCTCTCATCTGGCTGGATATCTTCACTTCTTGGCTTACAATGGCTTGAGGATCACAGGTCATTGACCTTAGAGGATCTTCTGGTAGCTCACTTGAATCCCCACCTCAAGCTTGGATGAGTATAGGTCCAACTTTGAAAGTGAGCCTCAATGAATTTCAAACCGCGAGCACACCACTTCCAACAGCTGCGCTTGAACCAATCGATTCACTATTGCCTTCAGCTCCAATGCCATTAGTTATAGATTGAGCCCATAGTTTGACACAAGATATAGCTTTGAGTTAGCTTTCCATTTCCACGGGATTGAGGTCAATCAGCACCATGTAGCAATAGTTATGCCCGTTTTAAGGAATAGTGGTATGTCTGCTACGCGAGAGGAAGCTGTCGAGAAGATGAATGAGTATCAATCGATGGCATAGCCATAGTGTCAATCGATGGTGATCCCAGGAGACAGGCCCGAATTTTTTCAAGACTGACTTAAGCCCAAAAACTACCACAAGTTACTAGAATACCCTTGGCCAACAAAAAAAAATCCTATTTATTTGTTTTCTAAGACATTGTTGACGGCTACACAATCTAAGCTTTATTCTATTCATTGTTCTTAGTTAGGAGAGAAGAGAGGAACTCCTTTAGAGTCCTCTTGGAACTTCTTTGGTTTTTATATTTATTCTATTGCAATTTCATATATATTCATCTATGATTTATGTGACAATTATCATGTCTAGAGTAGATCCACCTCAAGGTTTAGGTTTTCTAGGGTTTGATGGATTTGCCAAACAATAGAATTGCTAGAATGTTAATTGTATCCTTCACATGATCGTTCTTATTGCTTGATTCTAGAGAAATTAACTATAAACATGATCAGAGGATAGTTAGGCGCACGCGAGAGCATGGTCTATTACCTGAACTGAATTCTGCTGAGCTAGGTTTTTAGATACATGTGAGAGCTCGTTTAATTAACTTAGTGAACATAATGAATTAGGTCGTAATGCTTGACTTAAGCAACCATCGATCGACGCTAGTTCATTAGCAATGATCGACGGTCATTCCGAGTTCACATACGAGAGTTGGAACAAGAACTTAGTCAATAGATTAGACACGCAGCAAGATCTGGTCATATTTTACATTAGATATCGAGTTCTAGGATCGATACCCTTAGATTATATCCTCTATAGTCCACTTGCCTGAAATCCTAAGTCTAGCACCCAACCTTCCATCAAACAACAAACTCCTTGATTTACTTGCATTATTATTTATTACTCTATATATTATCTAGACCTAGCATAGTCTGAAACTCAAGTCTATTGTGTGAGGTATCGAGTCTCTGTGGATACGATCTTTAAGTACTGCAATCGATATCTTATTTGAGAGAGTTGCTCTTGAGGTAATTTTAGCACATCAAATTTGGCGCCGTTGCCGGGGACTCTGATCACCATTAGACTAGGTGTAGGATATCGTCTAGGTTTTTATTTACTCTTCTTTTCTTTTATTTCAGATATATATATATATATATATCTTAGTACAAGTAAGCTATGAGAAGTGATTTTCTTGGCTCTACAAAGGAATCTACTGATTCACGTACGATCCATAAGTCTAAGAGGGCAGTCGAAACCCTTCAAGCAGCGATCAAAAGTGAAAGAAACGAGTATCAATCGACACCAACACATCATCATCAATCAATACCAACACTATGACCTCGGCCGCAATCAACTCCTCAGTATTGATCGACACCACTAGCGAGAAGGAATAGGAAATCAAAATACTTATACTTGAGTATGATAAGAATGGGATCTTGCGAGACGAAGAAGGTTGCGCCCGCAACAGCAGAGGACAAATGATTCATACGCAGGAGGTTGTAGTCTATGATGCAATTGTTGTTTCTGGAGACGATGACTTTGAGCTGCACCCTATCTGGAACGATTGGTTAGGTCAACACCTTTTTAAGGCCTTCCTCACGAGGATCCAAGAAAACACATCGAAGTATTTATGCATAAAATCATGGATACTGAGAAGTATGGGTACTCTGAAGAATACTTACTCTTCAAGATTTTCCCTCACACTCTCTATGGGAATAAATGTTGATTGGCCAATAAAGAGCATAATGCTTATGCTAATGCTCTGCCAATCACACCCATAACCAAGCGCCGAGTAGATGCAACCCACTGTTTATTAAGTTTTAAAATTTTTTTAAAGATAGTCTGCACATAGCATCGACCGACACCTGATCAATGTCGATCGACAGAGCAAACCAAGCATCGATCGATCACCACTTAAACGTGTCGATCGACGATCACCATCAGCAAGCAGGTATATCATTTTTCCTTGTTAAATTTTTCCTTATGATTTATTTATCCTAACCAAACAAGGACGAGATAACACTAGGGATAATATCATTTAAGTCTGGGAAGGTTCGCAAATGCTATTTATTATTTTGAGCCTTTATTTGCTATATCTATAGAAGTTTTTCAAAAATTTTATTTAGTCAAGAAAAGGGTTATGATAAGATTTATATTTTTACTTGTTCACTAACCACTCTATATCACGATTCTTAGATTTGTTGCTTGCAGAGAATACTAGAAATACCAAAGTGGATAATCCTACCACTATATCACACTTGCTTAGAACGTTTGATGGAACCGCAGCTAACTTCCAACCCAATACTGACTTATTTTCTTGCTTTGGGTTTGGCATACATTGGATCGGATTCATCCTGCAGGTCTGGAAGGTAAAAGTATGACTGTGTGTTTCTGATTCCCTTCTCTCGCTCTCTTCAGCATCTATAAAAAAGAAAGAAAGAAAAGTTTGAGATAATTTTCGGAGATGCAGAGGGGTTGGTACATTACCGATTATCCCACTATTCTAATTAAAAGGAATGATGGAACAATGTTGGAAAGGAGGGGTAGATATATTACCGATGACCCCACTATTCGCCTACACGTTTTCAAAAAAAAAAAAATTTAAAAATCGAAAATAAGAAGGCAAGATAGACTGTATCAGCATCATTGTCTATTGAGTTTGAGAGCTAAAAAGATTCAGAGAAGAGAGAAAAGAGGGAAGAAAAAGATCAGAAAAGACTACTACATGTGTGTTCAGAATACTTACAGGGGTAAGAGTCTATGTGTCCTTTGATCGATACTCCCAAGGTAAAGCTTGCACTTTTATTTTATGCAAGAAATGGGGTTAGTAGAGTAGTGAGTCAGACTAGTATTTGCAAAGTTGCTGGTAGAATGGATTTGGTTGCTATACTAGGATAAGGTATATAAAATTTCTCTAAGATTATAACTTATTTGATGTGGTTGCACCATAGTAGAGGTGATAAGGATAAGTTAGAGATATTGTCAGTCCCTGTGTTTTCAAACCTTTTTCAGATTGTGATTTTCTTTACTTGATGACGAGCAAAAGGATAAGTCTGGGGGAGTTGATATACCATGGATTTTACCAATTTTAGGCCATGGTATATGTGTTTTTTAAAATCTATAATATAGGCTTGGAGTATGCTTTAGAGTTTTTTTTCAGGTTCAGGTACGTTGTGGAGAACTTGGGTGATTCTGGAGCTTTTTGAGATGCAGAACTGCGAAGACGCGTCAGATGTTTAGCTATGGATGGAGACCATACCACCGTTATATTGAGCTCATATATTTACACAAGATGTAGCTTTGAGTTAGCTTTCCATTTTCACCGGTTTGAGGTCAACCAGTATCCGGTAGCAGAGGTTATGCTCGTTTTACGAAAGAGTGGTCTGCCTACCTCGTGAGAGGAAGCTATCGAGAAGATGAATGAGTTTCGATCGACGGTGCATCATTAGTGTCGACCGACGGTGATCCCAGAAGACAGGCCCGACTTGTTTCAAAACCGACTTAAGCCCAGAAGTTACCACAAGTTACCAAAATGTTCTTGGCCGACTAAAAACCCTATTTATGTATTTTACAGCCATTGTTGATGGCTACACATTATAAGCTTTATTTTATTTATTGTTCTTAGTTATGAGAGAAGAGAGGAACTCCTTCAGAGTCATCTTGGAACTCCCTTGGTTTATATATTTATTCTATTGCAATTTCATATATGTTCATCTATGATTTCTCCGACAATTATTATGTCTAGAGTAGATTCACTTGCTAGGTTTAGGTTTTCTAGGGTTTTGATGGATTATCCAAATAATAAAATTGCTATGATTTTATTGTATCCTTCAAGGGATTGTTCTTATTGCTTCCTTCTAGAGTAATTAAGTAGAAAATGTGGCATAGGATAGTTAGGCGCACGCGAGAGCATGTTCTATTACCTTAACTGAATCCTGCTGAACTAGGTTTTAGATACATGCGAGAGCTGGTTTAAATAACTTAGTGAACATAAAAAATTAGGTTGTAATGCTTGACTTAAGCAACCATCGATCGACACTAGTCCAATAGCATCGATCGACGGTCATTCCGAGTTCACATACGATAGTTGGAACAAGGACTTAGTCAATAGATTAGACATGCAGCGAGAGCTGGTCGTCTTTTACATTAGATATTGAGTTTTAGGATGGCTACCCTTAGCTTCAATCATCTATAGTTCACTTGCTTGAAATTCTAAGTCTAGAACCCAACCTTCCATCTAACAACAAACTCCTTGATTTACTTGCATTTTTATTTATTACTCTATATATTATCTGAGCTAGCGTAGTCTGAAACTCAATTCTATTGTGTGAGATATCGAGTCTCTATGGATACGATCCTTCAGTACTACAATCAATCTCTTATTTGAGAGAGTTGCTCTTGAGTAATTTGAGAACATCACCCTCCAAGCAGCAGCGACCGATAGCGTGAACAAAGAATTGATCGACAACGACTCCTCGGTATTGATCAACGCCACTTGCAAGAAGACAGAGGAAATCGAAGTGCTTACACTTGAGGCTGTGATAATGGAATCTTACGAGACGAAGAAGGTCGTCCTCGCGATAGTACATGACAATTGATTAATCCACATGGTGCTTTGATCCCTGATGTTATTGCTGTTGTTGAGAAGAATGACTGCAAGATGAGCCGTGAATGGTTTTGTTGGGTAGCTCAGGACCCCTTTCGAAGACTTCCTCATGAAAATCCCAGAGACCAAGTCAAAGAACTTGAGGAACTATTCTTAGAGAGCGAGCAACATGAAATAGCTTAAGATCACATACTTTGCAATATATCCCCTATCTCTCTCTATGGGAATGCATTTAGGTGGTTCAATCGACTGCAGCCAGGAACTCTAACATGCTGGGAGGATACTAAAGGCACCATCCTCAAAACATTTCTCACTGATGCTGCAGCAGCTTGAAAAAGTAAGATTGATGATATGCTGGACATGATGGTTAAAGGCCGGGAGAAATATTTGATGTTTAAGCTCAGTCAGATGTTGGGTGTTGTCTATAGCGAGACTGTTAGAGAATGCGAAACGGATGGAGAATGTGAAATGCTGAACACTCTTGTTGAGAAGCAAAATATTCAGGTTCAATAGACAGCTGAGGTTACACATAAAGGTGATGAACATCATGGATCTGAGACGACCAGAGCATAAGAAGCTAATATTAGTAGCCCGACCTCAGCATCCTTCGACGCAAATACTTCAGCGTCGATCCACACTAAGACCTCAACATCGATCGACACCAACTCCATTTATCGATTGACACCATTCAAAACCCCTGAAAAAACCGTGTTGTGCTCAAGATATCGCAGACTCGACACTAAAGAGAAATGATTTCTTAAGCTATCACGCCTTTTATTCAGATAGAGAGATCTCTATGTAAAATTTCTTGGAGATAGAGGATGAAAAACAGCATGAAAATTTGGGCCAGAACTTAGAGATGAAGCTTGATGATGATAAGCACACTTTGGGAAAAGATCTGGAGACTTCACCAAATGTTAACATTGATCGGCACCCACCTAATGATATCGATCGACACCCACCTGATGCTATCAATCAACACCGCCCACCCGGCATCAATCACCACCCATCATTGGACGAGCTGCCCGGATACACGGTTGGGCTGGAACCGATCAAAGAGAGAACGTATGTGGGAACCAAAATTCGCACTGTTGATTTCCATTGAATTAGGAACGCAGGGTAAACCTTAGTTTCCCAGAGGTCCCAGGTATCTTCTAAACCACACGCCAATCAGTCAGAATACAAAGTAAAGATTGAAAAATAAGTAATCGAAAAGAGAGCAAATAGATGTCCTATTCGAATTTGCTTATGAGCATTTACAACAGGATATGAGCCTTGGCTATGAGAGCTGTCGGCGATATCCCTAGTTCTAACAACCTAAGACTACAAAACCCTAGTTGAGTCGCAGCTTGAATAACAAAAACGGAAAGTTGCCTAAATGCTCTAAGTGTTATGCTATGTTTTCTCTGAGTGGAGATTTTCGTGTGTGTCTTGCATAATCACGCTCGAAGTCCTTATATACTCCTCTAGAGGCGGTTTGCTCTTTCCCCTTCTGCCCTTGGTCGAATTTATCGTTTTGCGGAAATATTCCTTTTTTCCTCGATCTTCATGATTATCTTTGGAAACTTAACATTTATCCTTCGATCTTGAAATTTATCTTCCGGACTTAACATTTATCCTTTCCTGCAAAAGAAAATATAAACCGTCACAAATTTTGGCTTGATTTCAGATAAAATCGTGAGTGGGCCTTTAGCCGAGTTTTAGACTTCATCGGGCCGTTTATGACTTAGACGTTTTTACGATTTTATCGAGAGAGCATTCCTAAGACGAAGTCGTATGAGAGTTAGGATCTCTCATATCGGGTGTGCGAATCCAAGTGTTTAGTTAACCATTACCGTCTCATAAGATCAACCTGATCCTTTCTCAAGAACACAAGTTCTTTCGGCGAAGTTTCAATTTCAATCCCGATCGAGAGGAAACAAAAACAAGTTCGATAAAGTTTCGAAAGAGAGAGTTACGAGGATGAGGTAAAAATGGATTGATTGATCCAACTTTCCTAACGGGCGAGTCGGATTGCTTGTGCTACCTAACTTGCATGTTTGGTGAGTTGAGCTTGTCCAACTCGCCGAACGGGCGAGTTGGTCGTCTTGATCCACCCATCTCGCCAAACGGGCGAGTTGGTTGATCCATGCCGTCCAACTCGCCGAACGGGCGAGTTGGTCAGTTCTTGTGGTTTGATTTGCCCGTTCAACGAGTTGGACGTCTTGTTTGGCCAACTTCTCTGTCCGGGGAGTTGAATGATCGAGTCGTCTAGTCGTTTTGTCGTATTTCCGTTCGGGGATACGTTTACCAAAGGTTTTAAGACAATTTTTTCCTGATGGCTCATTTATGCAGACCGTTTCTTCGTGGTCAGCCTCGATTTTTTCCCGTTCCCTTTTTCCGAGGTATTATCTCTTTCTTTCACAAAGGGCGCATTTACCGGTAGGTTTCTGAAGTTGATTACGTTGTAACCGATTTTGACCCCAACAGTTAGCCCACCCCAGCTCGTCAGAACTGTGGTGTTCTTGCTAGCGTTTTCAGGAATATTAGATTAATCAAGTGGAATCTGACGTCCAAAGCCTGGAGGTGAAATAGTGAATCCTTTCTTCTATAAGTATGTGGAGTGGGTTTTCAGATTCTTCACTTGCACATTCCCACAAAAATTTTCAAGAATCAAAAGATTTTCTTCTCTCTTTCCTTCCTTTGGTAAAAAGAAAGTTATGTCTTCGAGAAGAAAGGTTTCCTCAAAGTCTCGTGACGACCGTTATGTCCCTGATGGTTCCAGCTTGTAACACAATGATGATGTGCCAAAGGTGGAATTCTCGGCTCATTTAGTTGATCATGAAGAAGCAGAGGCGTATTGGGCGGCTAGGGGAGACGTGAAACCTCCCAGACCTGGTACGTGGGCCTTGCCTCCGTTTTGTGCCAACCCTGTAGAGGGTTGTCCGAGCAGAAGCTGTCTGAATGGTCTTGCTGCCATCTAGAGCCATTGCCGAGTTCGTGAATTAGTCGAGTTTCGTATTCTGGAGGCTGGAGAGGTCGCTGAGTTTCCGCCCAAGGGTTCACTCAGCATCGACCGACAACTGATCAATGTCGATTGACGAAACGTCAGGAGCATCAATCGATCGATACTCACCATCAACGAGAAGGTATGCCATCTTTCCTTGTTAAATTTTGTCGTTATGATTTATTTTCCCACCAATCTTAGACTGTATAACACTGGATACAGTGTTGTTTAAGTCTGAGGGAGGTAGTTATTGATGTTGTTTTTTCTTTTGAGCTTTAATTTATTACTAATTTTTGGCTTAGCTTATCTTGAAACCATAAGTCTATTGTGTCATTCTGAGTACATGTGGGTTCAATTCTTAAATACTGTAACAAACCTCTTATTTGAGAGAATAGCCTAAACATTAATTTGAGCATATCAGTCATGATGCACATAAACATACTTTGAGCATTTGACAATCCAATTGGAATCACAAGCCATTTGAAAAAACCTTCTCGAGATTTAGGGTTGACTCCACAATTCAAACTAAGTGAACAATCAGTGTAGTAACATCCAAAGAACGTGAAAACGAATATGACGCACCAATCAACACCCAGCATCCGCCATCGATCGACACCCCATCATTCCCAAAGTTCAGACAATTCAACACAAAAATACCACCTTCCCCTCCTATAATCAGAAGATCTGAACAACCAGAAAATGTTATTTCAATAGATAGATATCAGATGGGGCACGCACATGCAAAAGATGGGAGGGTCATCAATGTTTCAAAGAAAGACATAACAGACTATGGAGATGACTCATTGTACAGAAAATGTCTACCTCAAGTCTACCATGGTATGAAGGGCGTCTTAAGTTAGAGAACCCAACTTGGCCAGCACCTGAGATCTACAGAAGAGAACAAATTAAAGAGATGACAGCTGACATCTACATATCTCAAGAGAGGATGTTTGATGAGCCCTACAAGAAGATTGATGCAATCTACTATCCTCTATATAATGGCATTGGATGCATCAACAAATGTATGGAAGAGCAACAGCTTAGAGTGGATTACAAAAATGAGATTATCCAGAGACAGAAAGAGCACATAACCAAAGGAGAAGAAACCATCAAAAAATTTGTAGGCACCTGGTTCGAGATGAGCAGAGAAGATGTGAAGACTTGTTTTCCAACAAGCATTCCATTACCTCCTTACTAGTCCAAACATCCAAAATGTCAAGCTATAGGCTATAACCGCTTGATGGGAGGCAACCCATTTAGTAAGTTTTAAATTAGTTTTTATTGTCGTTTTTAGTGATTTTTCGTGTTTATTTTATTGAAGGCATAACCCCCCCCCCCCAAGGAAACACAACTTCACAGAGCATCGACTGAGACCTGATCACTGCCAATAGATGGACCAACCCAAGCATTGATCGATCATCACTTAATTGTGTCGATCGACACTAAACATCAGCGAGGAGTTATAGCATTTTCCTTGTTAAATTTTGTCTTATGATTTTTTTCCTACCAATCTGAGACTTTATAACACTGGAGACATTGTTGTTTAAGTCTAGGGGAGGTTTAATGATATTGTGTTCAATTTTAAGCTAAATTTTATGTGTTTTTATTAAGCTTATGGAGTCAAGAAGGGGATAATGATCTTTTCCAATTTTTACTAATTATCTAACCACTCTCTAGCACCATTCTTAGATTTACTGACTGCATAGTGTACTAGAGATACCAAGGATCACTTGCCATTATATCCACACTTGCTGAGAATATTTCAAGGAACAATGTATACCTCCAATGTAATCAAAATTAATATGCTTGTCTTGGAACTTTGTATACACATGATCAGATTCCTCTTAGAAGTCTGGAAGGTAAAAGTCTGTGTGTTTCTAGTTCCCTCTCTCGCTCTCTCTCTCTCTTCAACATTTATTAAATAAGAGATTGAGAAAGCGAGAGAAGGGAACATTATCGATGACCACATTATTCTAATTCATAAAGGAATGATCACACACTGTGGACATGAGGTGTAAGTACATTACTGATGACTCCATTATTCGCCTACACTTTGTTTAAAGAAAGAAAAAGAAGATGAACAAGACGGACTGCATTATCGTCATTGATTCATTGGATTTATAAAAAAAGGGAAGAAAAAGATTCAGAGAAGAGAGAAAGAGGGAAGAAAGGGATCAAGGAAGACTTCTTGTGTGTTTAGATACTTTCTTGAGTACGAGTCCATGTGTCCTTTGATCAACGCTACAAAGGTAAAGCCTACACCTTTTTATATGTAAGAAATAAGGCTAGTAGAGGGGTTAGTCAGACAGTATTACCTAAGTTGTTGTCTAGATGGATTTGGTTGCTAAGCTAGGATAGGGTATATAAAGTACCTCTAAAGTTGGTGGTGAATCAATGTGGTTGCAACATTGCAGAAATGATAGTAGTGAGTTAAAGATTGTGTGACTCCCTTTCATATGGAGATATTCTTTGCTTGAGTACAAGCAAATGGGTAAGTCTGGGGAAGTTGATATACCATGTATTTCACCACTTCTAGACCATGATATATGTCTTATTTCGAGTCTATTATGTGTGTTTTGAGTCTGTTCTAGAGTTTTTTAAGGTTCAGGTACGTTTTTGAGAACTTTGGAGATTCATGAGCTTTTTGAGATGAAGAGCTGCGCAGATTTGTCAGAATTTTAGCTATGGATGGAGACCTTCCCACTGTGAGATTAAGCTCAACTTCATAGAGATTTGAGTTAGATTTCCAATGCTACTGGGCTGAGGTCCAACTTACAGATAGATCTAAAGTTACGTCCATTTTACTAAATAGTGGTACTTCTTCCTCGCGAGAGGAAGCTGTTGCGATTGAGAAGGAGTATCGATCGACACAGACCTCTTGGTGTAGATCAACACTGATGCCAGAACACGGTCCGAGTCTACTTCAAGACCGACTAAGGCCCAGAAGTCACAATAAGTTACCAGTATACCCTTGGCCGACCTAAAACCTTACTTGGAACTCCTTTGGTTTTATCATTGATTTCTTTATCAATTATTTATTCAGACTATGATTTGTGTTATTGCTTTTGTGTCTGAGTAATCATCTTATAGATTTAGGGATTTCATGAGCTTAAAATCAAAATGATAATCAATTAGGATTGCTAGGGTTACTTAATGATTTCAGCACCAGGGTAGCTTGTAATACTAAAATCTAGATTAGTTGGAAAAGCACAATGGTGTGATTGATTATTTGAACCTAGAATCATAAAACAATTGCGAGGAACAAAATTGCAATAGATTAATGGAACACAAACCCCACTGGATTACATACCTAGGTGCATACGACCGTTGATGTAGGGTTTAGTTTAACATTATAAATCTAACTGTTAATGCTTGTCTAAAGAATTCTCAATCGACACTCTTCCTGAATTCGCATAAAGAGTTGAAATCCCAGGATTTAGACATTTGATTAGTAATTGCATGCAAGAGCTGGATTACTTGCTTATTGAATTCGAGTTCTAGAATTTAACCTATAAACCCCCTAGCATCCTTGATTGTTGTTTTGAATCTCTTGATTGATAAAAACCGACATCTAGTGTTTACTCCCTATTGCTTACAAACTGTTCTATTACTTATTGCTTCGTGTACTGTTTATATATTATTTACCTTGCTTTATCAAAAATTTAAAGTCTATTGTGTGAGATAATGAGTCTCTCTGGATTCGGTCCTCAATTACTACATTGAACCTCTTATTTGAGAGAGTATCTTGAAGGTTAATTTGAGCATATGTTAGTTCACGTCCAACCTAATCAAACTTAATTTGCTTGCTTTGGGGCTTGGTATGCATTAGATCGGATTCCTCCCATAAGTCTGGAAGGTAAAAATCTGTGTGTTTCTGGTTCCCTTCTCTCTCTCACTCTTCGGCATCTACAAAAGAAAAGATTGAGATGATTTCTCGAAATTTATTGAGGGGTACGTATATTACCGACGACCCCATTATTCTAATCTATATGGAATGATTACACACTGTAGAAAAGAGGGGTAGGTAAATTACCGATGACCTCACTATTCGCCTACACTTTGTCAAAGAAAAAAAGAGAAAAAAAAAGAAAAAAGAGAAGAAAAGAAAGAAAAAAGATTCTGAGAAGAGAGAAAGAGGGACGCAAGGGATCAGAGAAGGATGTATGTTCATATACTTGCTTGAGTAAGGTCCATGTGTCCTTTGATAAATACTCCCAAGGTAAATATTGCAATTTTTTATAAGTAAGAAATTAGGTTAGTAGAGGGGTGACTCAGACAATATTAGCTAAGTTGTCAGATAGAATATATTTGTTGCTAAGCTAGGATAGGGTATATAAAGTACCTATAAAGTTTGCATTGATTCGATGTGGCTACAACATTGCATAGATGCTAATAGTAAGTTAAAGACTGTGTGAGTTCCTGCGATTTCAAACATTTTTCTGATGGAGATATTCTTTGCTTGAGGACACGCACAAGGATAAGTCTGAGAGAGTTGATATACTATGGATTTTACCAGTTTCACCCATTGTATATGTGCTTTTTAGATATTATTATATGTGTCTAGACTCTGTTTTATAGTATTTTCTGGTCTAGTTATGTTTTGGAGAAATATGGAAATTATGGAGCTCTCTGGAGCTTAATAATGAGGAAATTCGTAGCTGTTGAAGAATCAGAAGTCAGAGTCAATATTTAGGAAGTGTGTCGGTCGAAAATACCTTGTTGGTATAGATCAAAATTGATTCGAGTGAATTGTCCGACTTGATTGTTACAGACCTGAAGCCCATATGATCAACAAAATTACAAGACTACCCATGGCCGACGTAATACCTACTATTTATGTATTTTGCCATCTCTTAGGAAAAACATAATATTTTCTGTTCTTTTTACCATAGCATATTATTCTAGCCTTTTAGAAGTTTTGGAGAAAATATCAAGACTCCTTCAGAGATTTTAATTGGAACTTCATTGTTTCTTAACCTTATTCTATTTATGCATTCTATGCATATATTTATTATGATTTGCTTGATCATGTTTGAGTAGTTTTCTTTGTTAGATATAGGGTTTTATTAGGGTTTTATTAGGGTTTTTATGTATTTCTAAACATAGAACTTCTAGGGTGAATCCATAATGATCCTTCATCAAAATTGATCTCGTTGCTTGTGTTCTAGAGTAGGTAACTAGAACCATGAACCTAGGAAATAGATAATGATAGTAGGATCTATACATGATAATAATTATGTTGAGCTAGGTTGTTAGTTGCATGCAAAAGCTGGTCTAGATTAAATTAGTGAACATATCGATTAGGACGATAATGTTTGTCTAAGGTTCGAAAATCTTAACATAGTATCGATCGACACTCGTTATTTGCTCGCAGATAGATGGCTGGACAAAATACTTAGCCATATGATTGAAATCCAGCGATAGCTGGATATCTTGCATTAGTATTCGAGTTCTAGGACGGTTTACCCCACACCCTTAGCATTTATATCACAATACAGTAGTTAGGTAGGTTTGCCTTGGTTTTGTGGTCTTTTTCCCAGTATAATAGATAAATTAAAATAGAAAATTGGAGGAGAGCATATGAGATTTTTGTTTTGGCGCGAAGAGTATATCAGACTTTGATTCCTGCCAATTCAGTTGAAAGCTTGGCCATGTAGTCGGATTTTGTATGATTGTGATATCCATCCCAAAATGTTGGCATGTCAGGAATTGAAGCATGTTCCCAAAGCCAAATAATTGCATCCAATTCGGAATGTGAAGGTTACAATCATCTTACTTTATTTCTCAACCTTAGGATTTGTTCACCTCTACATCATCTAGCCATACCCAACTATAACCACTATATTGTGAATCTGAAGTACATTATCTATCAACCAAACAAATTTACTGCAAGCATAAGGATTGTGTATCCTCTGTTTGGACTGGCATGTGATCATTTTCTGGTTTCTTTGAGTTCCCCTCAAACCATGCATGACATTATTCCAATGAGGAGGAGGGTATTTATAGATAGATGTATCGGGGGAATGGATGCATCTTTGCGACTGTTTGGATTCTAATTGTAAAGAGATGCGACTCTTCAGTAACTTGGCAAACATTGCCATTGTTTGCCTTAATCTTACTTCAATTGTGAAACTTCGTAAAACTTAGAAATATTTTGCGTTTTGTGTAGTAAAATTTTTCAAAAGTAGGCAAAGTTTACTTTTTCAATTGTAAAATTCTTAAAACTTAGAAATAATTTGTTTAACAAATCAAACAGATAAGATCCAAAAAAAGTTAACCATACACCAGTCATAACGATAAACATAGAAATGTTTAAACTAGTTAACCATAGACAAGTCTTAACAGACACATAACAAAAAAACTCATACAAGTCTTAATCTCAAGGATGACAAGACATTTGCTTCTTACGCTTAGCAATCTCGTTAGCCATCTTATTCACCCATTTCCTTAAACAATAAACCTCTTCTTGGACACCGAACGGTTGACGAAATTGGAGACCATCATTCTGCATGTAACACCCAAAACTCAGTTATATCTGCTCTTAAGGATCAAAATCTAAAATGAATCAAAGCAATGTCAAAAGTGAATCGAATTCAGTCCCTGATATATCCGCTATTAAGGATCAATATGTAAAATGAATCAGCGTCAGTCACTGATACATCTGTGGTTACGAATCAAAATCTAAAATGAATCAAAGTCAGTCTGATTACCTCGACGTCCTCGAAGTCGGGAATCTACTCCCATGATTAGTATTGAAATATCTTGGCCACTTTGGTTTTGGAGAAGGGAGCTCATCGATGATTCGTACCCTACATGGACAACAGCTTGGAATTCCATACCAGGCAGAAGCAATGTACCCAATCATTTCGAAGTGTTCCTTCATCTTTTTTGTCTCCCTCTTTTCCATTTTTTCCACCCAAGGATCCACGACACATAGGTGTTCATTAGATCTTGTTTCATGAATTGAGAGAAGAGAGAGATGGAGAGAGAACCCTAGAATGAGAGAACAATGAATGAAATGGAAAGAGGGAGGGAGAGAGAGAGAGAGAGAGAGAGAATCTCGTAATCTTGGTTTTTGTTTTGTTTTGGCAGTAATTCAATTTGCGTTCCCCCCCCCCAAACAATTTTTGTGGTCGAAGTTTTACCAAGGTAGCAGTTTTACAAATATCTTCAAAGTTTTGCTTTTCTATTTTTTCATTTTTTAATTTTACTCGACTCAAGAGAATTATGTTATGGTTATACCACTTATATTAAGTTTTTCACAATCATTTCTCAACTAGCCATGTAATAATATAGTTAATTTCTAGAAATATATAAGATTTATAATATCATAAGGCCAATATTAAGAGAAAAGCCATAAAGGCATAAGGTAATACTTGTAAAGAATCCATTACAAAAAACGTGCCTCAAACGACAAAAAGTTACGATGAAAATTCTTCGTAAAAATGCTACAAGTATGTTACTAGGAGTTTACGATGAAATATATTTTCGCCGTAAAGTCCTAGTAAAGTTACAACGAAATTGTTTCGTCGTAATAAACACGTAGGTTTACAAGGCATTTACAACGAATAAGAAAATTCGTCGTAGAGTCCATATAATGTTACTAGTAATTTACGATTAAACATATGACCACTATCTTTTGTGAAAACGTGTTTGTAATGTGGTTTACAAAACTAAATTCGTAGTAAATTTGTTGTAAATTATACTTTAGAGAGTTGTAAAAGCCTAGTAAACTCTTACCTTGTAAATCTATTTTTATATCTTCACCTACGAGATTCAAAAAAACAATTCCTATATATATGTCCATTCTAATAACAACAAACCACACAAAGGGAAAACACTAAAAAAAAGAGTAAAAAAAACAAATATACGAGTTATGAAGTTGGATGTATATACATAAGGATTCTGATAGAAGAGTGACATATGCATTTTTTAGGGGGCTAGAGACATTCATGTACCAAGCCGACAGTACACCAATCACGCAGGAAAGTGGTAAGATGTTCTGTCCTTGTCAGAAGTGCAAGAGTTGAAAAATTACCCGTAGTGAAACTGTATGCAAGCATTTATTAAAGAGAGGTTTTACACCACAAATTATGATATTTATTTTCAACATGAAGAGAGTTATGATGGAAATGAAGCTAGTAATAGTAATAGTAATTTTCATGATGTTACCCCCCCTATTTCTAGCGCCAAACTATGGGAACCGAAATTCCCAATATCGATTTTAGTAATCGAAGGAAAGCTAAAAACCCCTAACCTTCCCTGAGGTCCCTTATTTCTGCTGAGCGTACGACAAGTGATCAAAATATGATTAACAAAACATAAAATAATTGAATACAAATTGCGAATGAAAAGAAAGATCTTATTAAATTTTCTTTGCGTAAGGACGCTGCGATGATACAACAGGTTTTAAGAGCTTCGGCCACAAAAATTGTTGGCGTATCCCTTGTTCTAGCACCTAAACACTAAACTTAGTTTGAGTCGCAGCTCGATGACAAAATCAAAATTGCTAAAAATCTTTCTAAGTTCTAAGTTGCAGAGATTTCCGTGTGTGTGCGTCCCTCTCTAACTGAAAGCCTAGGCTATCAAAGGCTCACAATATCCTTGGATCAAAGATGATGGCCGATCCAACAAGAGGGATGGTTTGTACAATCGATCTAATCGACCTTAAATCCGGCTTAATGAAATAGTTGATGATGATACCGGATAGAATGTTATGCTGAATGATTCGACAATCAACCACAAAGTAGGATGCCTGATTCCACAAGCAGACTAACTCCCCAATCACCTAGACTAGTGAATCCACAGAAGGCTTGATGATCAAGATAACTCAAAGACACAAACACTTTGAAGAAGAGAAATTGAAAAGATTATTAATGATTGGGTAAAAGGTTCATGGCTAACAATGAGAGTCCTAATGAGCTTATATAATGCTCAGTACAAGACTTAAAAAGATAAACAAAATGAGAAAACATGCTAAAAGTCAGAAAACTAGCCGTTAGGCTTTAAATGAGAGAATCTCGGCCAAATAGAAGGATAATAAGTTTCTTGTATCTGGACGGTTTTAAGGGATAGCTGAGCTTCCTCGGAACATTCTTTATGGTCTGGAAGGTGCTGATCGTGCATTGACTGAAGGAGAAAGAGTTGTTGGAGCTTTTAATGCAAAAGACTCCGAATAAGGCAAGTTGAAGCAAGTGTGGATCCTCTTAATCTTTTGCTTGCTGGTCCATGGTAAGCTGAAGGCAACATATCCTGGATGTTAAGATATGTATTCCGGATGTTGAGATGCTCTCCTGGCTTTCACAAATAAGTCTGGGTCAAACCAAATTGATTTGGTTGGAATCCTTCTGAAATTGATGTTTGTTTGGCCAATTTGAGTAAACCAAGTAGATATTTAGGTTGGATTGGATTTCGGCCTTTTTTCTTCTTTCTCTGAGATTTTGTAAGGATCTCTTTAACATAACAATTGTCTTTGTATGAGGCCTATCCATGTTTGAATTTGTATGACCTGAAATATGGCTTAACTGGCCCATTGGATGCTGAGAAGATGGCCTGACTTGTAAAATCCATAACTTATGGCTCCGTGAATATTTCTGGTTATTTTGATTTCCAGTGACACATTGTTGAGTTGACTTTCTATGGAAATTTGTTTCATGCCAAAATACCTTCTGGTTGTGGAGATATTCTCCTTGGACTGAACCTCTATCGCAAGTATCGCTTAGGTGGTTGGTCTGGCTGGTTTGATGAAGCTCTGGCCAAGGTATGGATTTGATGGCCACATCATTCCCTCCATCTTTTAAAGGTTTCGTCCACAGAAATGGATAAACTGCACCAAGATAGAGAAAGTTAGCCTTCATTCTCCTTTGAGAGTTTAGAGTCTTACCTTGGTATGAATTCGGTTTTGGTGATGCATGATGCATGCTGGTGGCTCTTATTTAATAGAAAATGATTGCACCTCTTCTGGAACAGATGGTCCTTCATACTTCTAGTAACCTCGATTCTGAACATCTTTGGAGTTGATTCTCCTTGCAACAAAAGATTACCCGGTGGGATTTCTTTGAAGATTTCGTCTTGGCAACCTGAAATGATCTCAACCTTAAGCAAGTGAATTATATCTGGTCTTGGACATTTAGAGACAGAAGGTATTAAGGTCGGATTTACCTTGTAAGCATCATCAAGTTGAAGAATATTTTCTTCTTTGGACAACTTTTGTAGTTTGTCGGTGCTTCTTGCAATTTATGACCATCTTCTTGTTTAATTCCTAGATCAAAACACCTTGGAAAAGACAAGTGTATTATACCAATGTAAAGAGACTTATAAACTGATGACAGCATACAACATTTAACCTTCTCCATGGCCGTTGGAGTGTAGGCTTGTTGCTCTGGCCAATAAGATGTGGGTACCTCTAGGGAATGTCCCTGATACATAATACATTGCTTGATATGATGATTGTAAGCTCAATAGTTTGAGGATTTGAAAGCAAACTGTTGGGATATTAATATTCGTGGCAAGATACGCAGGCGTGAATTAAGGAAAGAAGAGATACGAGATCCTAAAATTAGAGGATATAAATAAAGTGGTGAAGCAATGGAGAGGGCTAGGGTTTTCGAGTGAGGATACACGAAAGACCGCTGTCAAGCATACCAAGGTGGTAATAACTGACGTGTAGATCAAGCAACGTGTGTTTTGGCTTGGATCATTAGAGTAATTAGAAATTGGATAGTCGAGATCTCTGCTCTCTTTCCTCCATATCAAGCAACTTAGAAATTTCTTCCTTGACCGGCTATCAATGCTCTGGCTGGACCTGTTTTAAGATCTCTGCTCTCTTTCCTCCATATCACATTCTCTACCGAGTGTGTGAACTGAATTGGCTTCCTGGGCCGGACACTGATGCCTTTATCAAGAAGCGACTCCGCCTGATTTTCCCCTTGATTCAGTGTCGCTCTATAGATTTTGGGGAGCTAATGTATGAGCAAATGATGGAGTCCACCAGGGAACAGGAACCAGGGAAGCAGTTGGGTCTACCCAACTTGATCTATCAAGTCTTGCAGCTCCAGAAGGAGATTCCTGGCATACCTGGTGATGACCAACTGATTGGAGCACCAGAGCCCATCAGAAGCATCGTGGCTGAAGGTCGAGGACCAAGGAGAGGTTGAATGCGTGTTGCTTAAGTTAGATGTTTTTTTCTGACTTATCACTCATTCAGGGGGAGTTCCTTTAGGGTTTGATGTTTTTAAATCTAGAACAATTTTGTTGTTGTTTTGTGAGTGGGTGTTGTTATCAACCTGAACTCAACTTTTGGTTTGTAATATATTGGTTCTAAACGTCCCAAGTTGCTTATCTCGTTAATCATGTAGCAAACACCATAATGTCGATATATAGAATGATGTGTAGTTTGCGTGTTTATGCAGGATATGAATAGAGTGATAGATGGAGACAAAAAGGGGGAGATTTTAAGCTCAAGAGTTTGAGAATTAAGAAGCAAGCTGTTGGGATATCAATATTCGTGGCAAGATATGCAGGCGTGAATTAAGGAAAGAACAGATACGAGATCCTAAAACTAGAGGATATAAATAAAGTGTTGAAGCAATGGAGAGGGCTAGGGTTTTCGAGTGAGGATACAAGAAAGACCGCTGTGGAGCATACCAAAGGTTGTGATAACTGACGTGTAGAACAAGCAACATGTGTGTTGGCTTGGATCGTTAGAGTAATTAGAAATTGGATAGTCGAGATACACGGTTGTGTGTAGTCTCATAAACCTAATTGAACAAGAGATAAAGATGTTCAAATGATTTCTAATAGAAAGACTTTTTAAAGTGATTCATTTCTCATAAGTCCAAGTTCTAATTTTTTCAGTGATCTCCCATCTCAAATGGCTGGTTGCATTTTTCTCCAAACTTGTTCCAAAATCTATTTTTGGCACTTTTGGCAAGAACAAGTGTATCATATCATAGTACTTAGATTATATGGACGTGTTACTACCCAAGAAACTTACCTTGAGGTTGGTAGACTTGAATGAAAAGAATTCAAAGTCGCTTAGGTCTTGTTTCAGATCAGAAACTAAGAACATTGGTATTGTTGTTCCTTCCTTTTGGGTAGTGCATTCTCCCTGGGTTCTTGTACCTATCTCACATTCTCTTGGACAAGACAAGTGTATTAATCTTGTCATGCAGTTAATAAGAACATTCTTGTCAAATGTGAAATTTACCTCAAGTTTGGAAACTTGAACAATCCCTTGTTCAGTTTTTAGTTTCCACTTGTTATGTGGCTCATGAGTGAAGGTATGTTTGCCACTGGTTTTGCTTATTTAAGCAACTTAGATTGCTTTGCACATTGAGTCTACTTATGGACCATTGTAAGGTTTTCTCTTGGCATGTCTTCTCCTTGTTCTATGAATTCCATATTAGTTCCTGAAACAGTTTAAACATTTTGGGCACTAGACAAGTGTGTTATGACAGTCATGGAATTGCTAGAAACATAATTAGATTTTTCTACTTGATCCTCTAAATTTTCAGAAGGTGAAACAATTTCTTGTTTCTTATTTACATGACCTTTAGGATTAGAGGTTTGCTCTTTAGCATCTAAATTTTCTTTTTCTTTCATGGATCCGGCCCTAAGTATGTTGATAAGATCATCAAAAATTTTATCCATTCTAGTAAAGGAATCATCCATTCTAGAAAAAAAGATCACTTACATTGAGTTGTGGAATAGATGGTTTCTCGGTTCCTTGCACCTCAAGACTCAAATTTGATGATGCTGAGGTCTTTTTCCTTGGACAATATTTGGCTAGATGACCCTTTCCTTGAAACCTATAAAAAATAATGTCAGGTGGTTTTAAAGTGCTAGAGTACTAACCTTGTGTTCTTGACTTGAGGTTTATGCACTGGTCTTGAACTTTTTCCTTGGGAAACAACTTCTCTTTAATTGCTGGTTGCAAGACTGGAGGATTTACTAATCTCCTTGAGGGTACCTTATCGGCGTGTTATGCCTTCTTTGCAAACTCTCCATACATGAGCATCTTCACCTCTTTCCAAGTAAAGACTGGATTATTTAGATTGATCCTATCGGCATATTGCTGGTTCCACCATTTGTGTGCTTCTCCAGTTAGAGTATCTTTTGCATAAGATGGCTTTAGTTTCTCTGGAATTCTCCAAGTCTTAAACCATTTCTCCTTCTCGTCCTCCCATATTAGGTATGCACTTTGTCCTTGCTTATGATCAGAAAAATTGATCCTATCAGCATCTTGCTGGTTCCACCATTTGTGTGCTTCTCCAGTTAGAGTATCTTTTGCATAAGATGGCTTTAGTTTCTCTGGAATTCTCCAAGTCCTAACCATTTCTCCATCTCGTCCTCCCATATTAAGTATGCACTTTGTCCTTGCTTATGATCAGAAAAATTGTATAGATGGTGCATCCAAGCGATTCTGATAGAACTGACCACCCTTGTGGTTCCATGGCTTGCTGTGAACATGGCTTGATTGGTTCCCATGAAAATATCTTGCTGGTGAATCCGCGGTGGTCTTTACTCTCCTTAGACAAGCTTGAACATAGAGTTCCCCATCAGAACTGTCCTCATAAGCAGATTAGTATTTGTGATCATAGGTGAGATGGAATTTGTGACCATAACAAGTTGAATATTGTTCCAATGGTTCTGGTTCCACTTCCTGATATTCTTGCTCATCATCAGGTACATATTCTGGATAAGATTCTATGTATCAATGACCTTCAGTGTGGTAATCTCCATCACCCCAACTAGCCTGGTCTGTTTCTTCTCCCCAATCTACTTCAGAAGTGTTGTATTTTTCAGCTTCTTCTTCACTCTCCATGGTTGCCACCCTTTAGAACAATGCCTCGCAAGAAGAAAATAAATTACTCAGAGTCAAGAGACATGGGTTAAGTAAAGAAAAATAGAAGACTAAAACATATGGAAGTTTGCAGATTTTTTTATAACATTTAAACATTAAAAAAAACAGAAACAAAAATACAAATGAAATATAACCTTTTGTCTTTTGGTTTATGGTGGTCAAAATTAAAAAAAAGAAAGATAAAGAAAATATGGAAGCAAAAGAATTTTGAAAATGAATAAATTTGGTTGACCAGAAAAAGGAAAAATTTTGAAAACTTGACCAAAAATGGAAAAAAACTCGGATATGCAACTTAACTAACAAGTTTTTATGATTTTTTGAATAAAATAAAGATCTATGAAAAATAAACTAGACAGGATGAAGAACAATTGAAGAACACAACTTTTTTATGTGTTTTATATTTTGGCAGAAATGAACAACTAAATGCAACAAATGACAAACGATCTTCTTTTTATGGTTTTATGAAGCAGAAACAAAATAAACTAGATGCAACAAAAACAAATATGAATTTTTATGATTTTTATATGATTATGAAAAATAGAACTAAATGAAACAAAGAACAAACTATTTTTATAGTTTTTGAATTAAAATGCAAAAACAAAAAATGAAACAAAAACGATTGCAAATAAAGAGATAGGGATAGATGCAACCTGATGCTGAAGGAACTTCAGCTCTGATACCAGAAATGATGTAAGCCTAAGATATCAAAGGCTCACAATATCCTTGGATCAAATATGATGGACGATCCAACAAGAGGGGTGGTTTATACAATCGATCTAATCGACCTTAAAACCGGCTGGATGAAAGAGTTAATGATGATACTGGTTAGAATGGTTTTATTGCTGATTCCACAATCAAACATGAAGTAGTATGCCTAATTCCACAAGCAAACTAACTCGCCAGTCACCTAGATTAGTGCATCCACACAAGGCTTCATGATCAAGACAACTCAAAGACACAAAGACTTTGAAGAAAAGAAACTGAAATGTTTATTAATTCTTGGGTAAAAGGTAACTGGCTAAAATGAGAGATCTAATAAGCTTATATAATGCTCAGTACAAGACTTAGAAAGATAAACAAAATTAGAAAACATGCTAAAGATTCAGAAAACTAGCCGTTGTGCTTTAAATGAGAGACTCTCGGCCAAAATGGAAAGGTAATGAGTTTCTTGTATCTGAACGGTTTTAAGGGATAGCTGAGCTTCCTGGGAACCTTATTTATGTTCTGTAAGGTGCTGATGTCATGCTTTGACTGAAGGAGAAAGAGCTGTTGGAGCTTTATTGCAAGAGACTCCAAATAAGGTAAGTTGAAGCAAATGTGGATCCTCTTAATCCTATGATTGCTGCTCCATGGTAAGCTGAAGGCAACACGTCCTGGATAGTAATATATGTCTTCTCGATAGTTGAGATGCTTTCCTGGCTTCCAAAAATAAGTCTGGGTCAAACCAGATTGATTTGGTTGGAAACCTTCCCAAATTGATGCCGGTTTGACCAATTCGAGTAAAGCACATAGATCTTTAGGTTGGATTGGATTTCTTCAGTGGTTCTTCTTCATCTGGCCTTTAAAAGGATCTCCTTAACAGAAAAATTTCCTTTGGTTGAGACCTCTTCATGGTTGAATTTGTATGACCTGAAATATGGCTGAATTGGCCCATTCGATGCTGAGAAGATGGTTTAACTTGTAAAATCCGTAACTTTGGATCCGGGAATATTTTCTAGTAATTCTAATTTCCAGTGACATATTATTGAGTTGACTGTCCATGTAAATTGGTTTCATTCAAAATGACCTTCTGGTTGTGGAGATATTCGCCTTGGACTGAATCTTTGTTGCTAGTATCGGCTAGGTGGTTGGTCTTACCGGTTTGATGAAGCTCTTGGATTTGATGGCCACATCACTCTCCCTTTCTTCCTTTATATAGGTTTTTAGTGTCGAACTGTCGGTCATCTTTCCTTTTCTGCCCCTAATTGAAGTTTATCCTTCCGCGAAAATCTTCCTTACCTTCTCGTTTCTCCATAATTATCTTGGATCTTTGAAAATTATCTTCTTTTCCATTTATCTTCTGCTGATATCCGGTATATCATCATTATAGTTGGGATCATTCCCTTCTAAAACCATAAGTGGGCTTTTATCGCGTTGTAGACCCTTTCCGTTGTGCTCGATTTAAGCAATTTTTACGATTTATTTTGGAAAAATCGTCCCTCGTATTAATTTGCGGATATAAACCAATCCTTATAGTCGAGATAATAATTCTTTTTAAGTTAACCGTTATCATTTTATACGATTGACTTGGAAATTTTACGAGAAAAAAAATTCTTTGCGGTTTTTATCATAAAACTTCAACGGAAACTCCACTCTAAACGAAACAAGAAACAGTCGGGTTAAGATTCAATGGAGAGACTGATGAAGAAGACACATTCTAGTCGACCATGGGCGACTAGAAGTTTGCACCCATCTAGTCGCCCATGGTGGACTGAACTTTAATTGCAGGGAGTTTAATCACCCATGGGCGACTACACTTTGCCAAGAGTCTAGTCGCCCATGGGTGAATAAACTTAATGGTGAGTCTAGTCGCCCATGGGCGACTAGAATTGGTAATTAATCTAGTCTCCCATGGGCGACTAGACTTGATGGTGAGTCTAGTCGCCCATGTACGACTAGACGTTATGTTCGCCTAGTCGCCTGTGGGAGAGTAGACCTTACCAAAGTTCTAGTCTCCCATGAGCGACGAGACGTTACATGTCTAGTCGCCCATGAGCGACTAGACTTTGGGGAGGGTCTAGTCACCCAAATGATGAACCCCTAGGAACGGCCACTCTGATTTATGGTTTGAACGGAACTGGTGATGATGAAATTGTGGAATGAAGTCAAAGATGCAATGATGAAATTCATTTTAGGATCTGTGGAATGATCAAATACTTATGTAGAAGCGCCCTGGATCGCACAGATCACCCTGCAGACGTGATCCAAGAGTAATACGATGTTCCAAAGAACAAAGGATTCAACAAGATTAAAGAGAAATGTTTTTTATTAAAAATGTTGAATGACTTTATTCTGGTTGTGAAGCCTCCATATATAGGCTACAAGAATGTAGAAATGAAGAGGCAAAGTGCAGAAAATAAGATACTTAGACACTATGACATAAGATCTGACTTTTGACCAGATTTAAGCAATAGTTTGAATGACCCTTGCTTACCCAACAAGGAATTCTTGCTGACTTTCCTTTGATATTTCTTGATGAGAATGGGTTTGAATGGACTGACCAAAGGCCTGGTCGATTTTGACATGAAACAGACCCAAACTGAATTTTTATGAATTTCTCCTTGGGTTTAAAAAGGCCCATTTCGCCAAGCAGATAAACCAGCTCCATCTTCAGTGTCACTTAGCACATTTAGCTTCTGCTTAGCTTCAGTGTAACTTAGCTCCATCTCCTTGGTCAGTGTCACTCCTAATCAGCTCAGTTTCAGCTCCCAAATCAGTGTCACTTAGCACATTCAGCTTCAGTCTCTTCATATAATAGCCCAACACGTCCAGTATTAAGCCCAAGTCTTCTCACGGTCCAAAACTTCGTGGATCATACCAGTAAGGCTCTTAAACAGCTCATTAAGCCAATCTATGATCAGTTGCTTATCTGGTTCGTACTTTTTTTTCATTCCTTGACATTGCTGCTGGTAAGGGTTACATCATCCCTTCCTCCTTTTTGAGGATTTTTCCTCAAATCCGAAACTCCTAGGATGATAGAACCGACCTTGTCTTTCTTCTAGTGTGTCGTTACTTCAACCAAGGTGTTTATTTTGATCATGTGCACACACGCCTCTATTCATGGCTCAAATATGAAGTTTTGTAGCCCCTAGACATGTCTCAAATGCTCAAGGATGTTGTTCTTAATCCAATTAATTGGTTTGATCAGAAATTCACAAACAAATAGTTCATGAAATGCACATGAATTGCAAATTATTGTGTGCTTCTTCCCATGAGAACCTTCTGAGCCATTAGCAACCACTTCTTCAGCCACGTTTTGGACAGGTAGTAGAACACTTACAGCATTTGGTTCCTCCTCTTGGTGTAGGTGATCTGCTGAATAGCTTTCTTGGAAATAATTGACCAGTTTTGGTTCAAAGGATGGACGTGGGTCTGAGGGAGGACTTGTGACTGTGAGCCTTTGATGTACCTGCTCCTTGAATCCCTGCAGCCATTTTTCCAGACCATCATTCCTCCTCTTTTCAGTTCTGGCCGATGGAGTCTCTATGATTGGATTTGATTT
Organism: Moricandia arvensis; assembly: GCA_905132765.1. Taxonomy (NCBI): domain Eukaryota; kingdom Viridiplantae; phylum Streptophyta; class Magnoliopsida; order Brassicales; family Brassicaceae; genus Moricandia; species Moricandia arvensis. The sequence continues at coordinate 62,258 of CAJHQP010002505.1, forward strand.
TGGCTTTTGATCTGCCTTCTTTGCTATGCTTTGTTTCATACCTTGTTGAGATGCCCCGATTTTGCTGGATTTTTTTTCTCTAGGTCGTGCCAAAGCTGCACTAGATGGATTATGCAACCTCTTCAAATCTGTTTGACAATAACGTTTGGCTACAAACCTTCTCTTCAATATTGTCTTCATTTCAAACCAACAAGAAACCGGTTGCTCTCCAGTGCATCTCATGGTGTTAGCAACCTGATTCCACCAATGAAGGGCATATCCGCGCAACCCAATAACTGCAACAGGAAACCGCTTCTCTGCTGTGTAATTATGACAGCAAAATATCGACTCCAACTCTTTTTCCAAATCATTGTATGAATATGGATCAAACTCTCCAAGGAAAGATGGAATCTGAATAGAACTTTTCCTTCCTTGCAACAACTCTCTTGTTGGTTTGCGAGGTGCTTTCTCCTCATGATTTATTTTGTTCCCAAGAAACATGATGGATCGTCTCCTTTAGGTTGTTCATGATCAGAAGATGAAGAGCTTTAAATGATAAACATCCATAAACTTGTACCGAACTTCAGAGTGGTGTTCTGATACTAAATGATGAACCCCTAGGAACGGCTACTCTGATTTATGGTTCGAACAGAACTGGTGATGATGGAATTGTGGAATGAAGTCGAAGATGAAGTGATGAACTTCAGTGTAAGTGCCCGGGATCGCACAGGTCACCGTTCAGACGTAATCCAAGAGCAATACGATGTTTCGAAGAACAAAGGATTCAACAAGATTAAAGAGAAAGATTTTTTATTAAAAATGTTAATGACTTTATTCTATCGTGCTGCCTCCATATATAGGCTACAAAAATGTAGAAATGAAGAGACAAAGTGCAGAAATAAGATACTTAGAAACTAGGACATAAGACTTGACTTTTGACCAGATTTAAGCAATAGTTTGAATGACCCTTGCTTGCCCACGGCCAGGAATTCTTGCTGACTCTCCTTTGATATTTCTTGATGATAATGGGTTTGAAATTGACTGACCAAAGATCTGGTAGTTTTTGACATGAAACAGACCCAAACTGATTTATTTATGAACTTCTCCTTAGGCTGAAAAAGGCCCATTACTCCCAGCAGCTAAACCAGCTCCATCTTCAGTGTCACTTAGCTCATTCACCTCCTGCTTAGCTTCAGTGCCACTTAGCTCATTCAGCTCCTGCTTAGCTTCAGTGCCACTTAGCTCATTTAGCTCAAGCTCTTTGGTCAGTGTCACTCCTACTCAGCTCAGTTTCAGCTCCTAAATCAGTGTCACTCCCAATCGGCTCAGCTTCAGTCTCCTCATATAATAGCTGAAACGTCTAGTATTAAGCCCAAATCTTCTCACGGTCCAAAACTTCATGGATCATACCAATAAAGCTCTTAAACATCCCATTAAACCAAGATATGATTAGTTGCTTAGCTGGTTCGTGCCTTGCTCTACTTTCCTTGACATAGCTGCTGGTCAGGGTTACATTAGGGAGGGTCTAGTCGTCGATTGGCGACTAGAACTTGGCACGGATCTTAGTCGCACGTGGGCGGCTAGACGTTGCGTGTCTAATCGCCCACGGGCGACCAGACATGAAAGCGACTCGGTTGTTTCCTCGATTGCCTTTCTTAATTATTAGCTGGCAAGAGATGGGTTAGGCGATGAGGAGTTCGGAAGCGAGGAATTCTTGTTTTCTTTTTATCGAAAGAGAGGTAACGTTTTCCCGTGGTAACTTTGAGGCATAGATATCGTCGTTATCATTTTTGACCTCAACAACAAAGTTCATCACAAGGTACTCATAATGTCTACTATGAATTTTCAAAGCTGTCTTGTGTACATCATTAGGATTCCTTCTCACCTGATGGTAACCAGCCAACTGTCAAGTCAGTCTTCGAGTATATAACAGATCCTCCAAGTTAATCCATCAAATCTTCAATCAAAGGAATTGGAAAGCGATCTTTAATAGTCATGCTATTAAGGTTTCGATAATCCACACATAACCTCTAGGAGTTATCTTTCTTCTTGACTTGTACTACCGGTGAAGCATACGGACTACAACTGATTTGAAGCGTGCCTGTATCCAATAAAATATGTACCATTTTATCAATCTTTGTTTTCCGATACAAAGCATATATGCAAGGCCTCTAGTTCACTCGATTACGTCAATCCAACAACGGTATTTGGTGATAATGTTTGTCTATGTGAAGAGGGAGTTTCTATATATGGTTCCTCAAATAAATTTGCATATGTCCGTAATAATAACTCAATCTAGGACATTCTCTCTTATCATCACTTACTTCAAGGGATTAAATTCATGGTGCCTCTTCCACTTCTTTTTGCTGAACACATATCATTCATATGTTAGTCTCCCCTTCCTGCAATTTCAATTTCATGGACTTCACGTCTTTCATACCAACTTCCTTAATTCCATGCAACACAACCCTCTTGTTAAGGTACTTAAACTGCAGTTCTAACTTCAAGAAATCCCAAGTAATGGGTCCAAATATCGAAAGACACTGCACCCCAAGTACCATATCACAATTACCCAATGAAATGAGCATCATATCTTGGTTAAAAGTTTTGTTCTGAAACGTCTACTGAAACTGATATACTCTGCCTTTTCCAGTCATTTTCCCACCATCAGCCACCGCTACACGAGTTATCTTTTGCGGTTTGACATCACATTGTAATTTTAGGCTCCATAAAATTATGTGTTGATCCTGAATCAATTATAATGTAAAGGATTTTCTTCCCATGCACTCTCTCAACCTTCATTGGTATATAATTATAAGTAATTCTTTCGACTACACTTACTGAAATATGTGCAATATCATCTTCTGCTTCCTCTTGTGTTATTTCTTCTTCAGCCTCAAAGAACTCCTCATTATCTTCTATTTCCATCGTATAACGTTGAGTTTTCTTATGTTTCAAATAATGACATGGAGTGTATTCTCTCACATACTTTGGTTGAAACATTCTAATATGCATATGTGTATCAGTATTCAACCCAGCCAAATAAGCATTCACCAAATGGCTCTCACTCAGCTTTACTCTAGGGTATATCAGCTCAAATTTAGCGTACTAATCACTAATTTCTACCGTTTCTTGCAACCTCTTCAAATCTGCAATCAGATCATCTGATACATCTTTGATTCTCTCCTTCAACAATACCTTGTATTGCTCCCAATCCTCGATAACATAAGCATCATGTTCAGATTGACTGCTGCCATCTGATCAAAATGGGTGGAAGCTAATCGTACTCATAAATCCATCGGAGCATTATAGATTCCGAAGAAATCTCCCACTCTTAATACAAATCAATATTGTGGTATATAGAAGCGAAACCAACTTCTATAGAAAGTAAATTCACTGTAACCTTTTAGAATGATGTAAACATGGACAAACCGTTTCAGAGGGAAAAAAAAGCATTATTCAAGCATGCATTAGGAAACACTATTTAATATGATACCATCATGTATCAGTAGTAGATTTTGGCTCATTTTGTGTTGGTGGTAACACCTGTTCATGTTGCAACGGAGGCTGCTCCTCTATCGGCTGCATCTCTTTCTTCTTCTTCTCTTTCTGAATCACTTGCCGTGGCATTACCTCAAGTAAAAAGCTCCCTCCATTCCACACTGCCGCTGAAATCTTTAAGATCTGAAAGGTCACGTGAAGTCTATAAGATAAGAAGATGGGTACGGTCAATGCCATGGTCGCCACCGTGAACATGGCCTGGAAGAGGATGTACATCCACATACGGTTCTGATTGCCTAGTACACCGCTGAGCTGCCACAACTTATTGTTTGCCTTTTGAGCTTTCTTCGACAATTCTCTGCACACAACAAGAAGGTTTAACATTAGGTCATGTTCAGTATAGGGAATATAATAGATGCAACAGATGATGATACCTGTATGAAGTCATAACTTCAGGATCTCTCAGGAGTCTCTGCCTACGCAGAACATTGACGATAAGAAAATAGAGCACTTGCCAAAGAGTATAAACCACCAAGGGGATGAGAAACAGCCATGTGAAAAGATAAGATTTGTCTTCTACGTAAGGCCATGAAACCCTCTGATCGGTGCCTATAGGGCGCATAGCTGCAAATGTCGCTGGATTCCACCACCTAATCGTGAAGAACACGAGCCCTGAAAAACAAAGACGTTGTAAGACTAAGGAATCCAGGATTTTTTTTTTGCCAACAATGAAAAAAAAGAGCATTTAACGCACCAGGTAAGAGATGTATAAGAACACTAACAATCTTATCGGGCGAGCTAAAAACCAGGCTGCAACGCCATACAATAAGCGCCCATGCCAATGGTCCCTGCAGAACACAACCAAGTTGATAAATCAGCTTACATAGACAGAGACAAGACTTATATACGTTTACAAAAGCACACATACCTCTGCAAAGGAAAAGCAAACCATGAAAAGCTTTTCATTTTTAGGATACAAAAGAAGATCAACCAAGAAGATTGTGTTGGCGTAGTAACAAAAGTCCTATCACATACAATTATTGTATTTAAGAATATTTACAAACATTTCGTAGATACAAGAACCTCAAAAGGGTGTGAGAGATATTACCAGAAGATAATAATGCCATTTCTTAAACCGGTAATATATCCATCGGAGAGGAACAAAGATGACATAGAAGAAGCAGTAAACGAGAGGAATGTCCTGTGGCCCTGAGAACAAAAACATCAAATCATAACAAGATTCATTTGTAATCAGAGATTTCTTGTAAAGCCTTATATAATATATCCTCTTCAACTCACTTGCTCCAAGTAGGAAACAAAAACCTCCAAATCCGAGCACCCCAACAAGATGTGTCACCTTAACACACAAATAAAAAACAAATGAAATCATAAAATTGCAGAACAAGTGGAGACAAATATTTTCAAAACAAACAGCTGAAAATCAAAGATATGCAAAACAATATCATATATCTGGTTTAAATAATGAAACTAAATCTAGTTTTTTTTGGCGTCATTGGATTATTCTCTAAACCCAACAATCTACCTGACAGAACATTCAAGCCCTGTATAAACATCACGTTTCAAGAGTGAATTTCTCCACAAGGGAAAAAGTAAGAGGAGACCACTGATACCTTGTTGATGAATCTTTCGTGTTCTTCGGCTTGTTTGGCAATCTTAACGGCCTGTTTCGATAATATCTCGCGTGTCTGCACCGCTTGTTTAGACAACAACTCTCTCGTATGAGTAACTCTCTGTGATGAAAAGTCCAATTAGGAAACTGGCCAATATCAAATTGAATCTGATGAGGCGGTACCTTTGATCGATCCTTGAAACGTTGTTTTACAGAGTCAAACGTGTCTCCTCCAATGGAGTTTGAATCTTCAAAGTGTTCTTCGTTATTTGCCATTACGAGAATCAGATTGCAGAGAAGCTTGCCAAAAGAGAAAACCAAAAGAAAAATGACCCGTAAAATCCTTCTTTTTCTAATTCGATAAATACCACAGTTATCTATTTATTTATTTTTCTTTAATTACTTAAAATTGCCGAAAAAATAAAGAATTCTTTTAGTTTCTAGACAAATCAATTAATTAAATATTGGCCAAAAATTGATTACTTAAATATTATCCATCAGAGTCTTGGGAACTAGGTGGAACAATCAATACCATTAAAACAGGATTATTCCAAAATTATAGACTTAAGGAAATTTTAAATTTTTTCAATTATGCCATTACTATTTGTCTGACAATTACAGATTCATTAATGGCAAATCGGTAATTTTTTTGGGCTTAAATTATCTACTTTCATTGGACTTAATCAATGAAAAAACAATGAATAATAATTTCAACAACAACACATATAAAAAAATTAAAAATTTGATAAAAATATACATATGTAATAAATATAGATATGTAATAAAGTGAGATATATTAATAGATACAATCTCCCGCTTTAATAATATAGAAAACTTTATATCATTACAATACACAAAGAAAAAATCACAAAACTCTTAGAACTACATCTAATTAAAAAGCTTTATATCATAAAAAAACAACAAAAAATTTACCCGCGGTTTTTAAGCGCGGATCAGAATCTAGTATTCTCTTAAAACAATAAATAATGGTCTTCGAACTTTGTTTTCTCTTTAAATTTTTTTATTAATAGTCACGTGTCAAGGTCCAAACTTGGACTTTTCTGAAATGCTTCCAGAATTTTTTGTCGTATATGGGTATTCTTTTAAAATTTTTACTTTCAGAGAAATTTATGTTCTTATAATTTCACGCAGAGATATTTTTTTTTGTGAGATATTTTTGATGTGTTGTTTGATCAATATATCTAACATTGTAACTAACTTGTCTTAACATTTCTATCAACTACACGTGACTAAATCACAAATCATCTCTCTCATGTGTAACTCTTTTTCTCCACTTGACCTTAATCCCGTTGAAAGCTCCTCATCTTTAAATCACTTTTTCGAAACTCTACTCAAACTTTTCCAAACCAATTTCACCCCAAATCTCAATTCTTTTGCTAATCGATGTAGCACGAAAAAACTCAAATCCGCAAAAACTTGTTAATTTGGAACCATCTTTATTTTCTTCATTCGTAACAAAATCTTTTTCTTCCATAGAATTCTAGATGAATCAGATCTTGGATAATAAGACAAGAACAAAAAAGACGATTACAATAACAAAAAAATACAAAGATGTAGAAAAAAGAAGAAGGTAGCTTGACCTTCTAATCTTCTAAATCCTAGATTCTTTGAAATTTTCTGATCTTCTAAATCCTTCTAATAGATTCTTGTTTTTGTTTTGTTGGTTTCTTAGTGTTTGTTGTGGATTTCAAAATCCAGATCTGCAAAGTTTAGATTTGAAATTCCAGATCTGCAAAAGATGTGGGCTTGTAATGTGTGGATAAATGGTGTGTGGATAGCTAGCGCGTGGAAGAGTTATGTGTGGATTGTTGAAGTTTGGATCGACGGAGTCGTTGTAGTATTGCTCCCGTGGACATGATCTTCATGGACTAGTGGGGTGACTTCTAGAAATGTCTTGTTTGGTAAAATACTTAATTTTTTGTTGTTGTATCTTTTTTTAAAAAAACTCAATTTATTTTGTTGGAGTTAACTGTTGTTCTTGGTAATGGCTTTCAGATTTGGTTTTAAGGTTTGTTCTTCATTTGAAAAAACTCAACTTTTTCGGTATAGAGTAACATGTTGTTCTTGATATGTCTTTGCTCATCTAATTATTTTTATTTAGGGGAAGACCAAGCAGATCCCCATCTTCTTGGTTCAGCATTACACAAGTTCAGTATGGATGGATTTATGGTGGAAAAAAGCATCATGATTCAGAATTATACAAGTTCAAACCATGTCCACACAGATGTTGTCCACACCTCCCATGTGGACAATTACGTTGCGTCTGCATTTCCCCAACCATTCTCCACTTTTTATAATAGCAGTTCTTCATCCACTTAACCTCCGGGACAATCCATGTGCAATATATTAATGTAACAGTTATGTAATCCTTTGTGAACATCAGTTTAGTTTTTATATCCATAAACTTGAATTAGCATTTTTTGGATATGTGTACACATTAGCATCCACATCTACATCTACACGCTATAATCCATCTATTTTATACATGAGAAATTATAAAAGATAGAATTTACTAAAATAACTACAAAAAAATGTTTCTTTAGGTTCAATTATCCCAAACAAAAAAAAACTCGATTGCCTTCAAATTTCGAATTCCCAATCTATTTGAGGACACATGAACACAAACAATAAATTCACGTCCTTTTCCGCACACTCAAGATTTTAATCTCCACCGTCATATGAAATTTATACTTTATAATTTGGATGATCTCATTTATCTGTAGACCAAACATAATAAATGCCTTCTTCTAACTAAATCAAGCCCAATTTCACTTCATTAAGGGGTAAAAGGGAAAAAAAACTCCGCCGTTTACCATGAATGTGACTAACAAGTGGGAAGTGCTTCTCAATAAAAGAATAAGTCAAAATGTGCCCTATTAGGTAATCAACTCTATTCTTTTTTTGGTCAAAGGTACATGGGTATTTTGTTGAGACATCTCCTCTGATGTTCCCACATGTTAAAAGCATAATCTCCCAAATGTCAAAATAAGAATCTCCTATGGCCTTCTTCAATCGCCTACGCCCTCTTCAGAATAACAAAAATGTCCTTAAGTGGGTGGAAAAAACACAAAAATGAAAATCTTGGTGAAATTAAATTTCGGTTTGGAAATAATGGTTTGGGTTCCTTCGGTTTGAGAGACGGTTTGGTTTTCGGTTTCTAATTCAATTAAAATGAGCCAATTAAAACAAAATGTGAAACTAAAGAACCAAAATATAAAGTTTGCAGCTCCTGAAATCTCTCCTCCCAGCTATTATGCCATCAACGTGGGTAGCTTCTTCGGCGACGAATTTGGATGACCACGTTTCCACCGGCATGCATTCCTTCAGGCCAGGTTGGAGTGCAGGTTAGTTCTTCTCTCCTCCTTGAACTGCATTGGATGTAATTGGTTTTAGAGTTTGTAATTGGATATGATGAATTTGGTATGTACATTGGTGTTGAAACGCCATTGATTCTGGGTTGATTTGTATATGAAATTGTTATACAATGCAAGCATGTGGTTGAATGTATGGGATTGAATTTTGAGTAGCTTCGCACCGAGACCTCAATCGTACCTGAAACCTCAATTTGAGTTCTTGTTGAAGCATAACTACGTATAACTAGTAGAACTGATAATTTTAATATAATAGGCATAATTGTAGATAACTTGATATAACTGTAGATAACTCGGTAGAACTAAGAAATATTGGTATAACTAGAACTTTATTCTATTGTTTTGGCAGGATATAATGGCGAAACACGTGAACGTACATTTCAAATTCAAAGGTCGCAGGTATAGTGTAACCTTGAAGATAACATTGGAGGATATAAATTTGGCAATGATAGAAGAAAGATTGTATAAAAAGCTTGTGTTATATGAACGTAAGGTAAAACTGTCATTAAGGCACAAGCCGATGGTGGTCGGAAGAGAGGAACAGTTAAATACTTGTGGTGATGAGTATTTTTTTTGTTTACCTAACGTTCATTGATAAAGAGAACCGTAGATGTCTTTTGTTAGTGGTGGAGACGAGTAGATCATATGAGTTAGAGAAGCTGGTGAGAGTGAGCCTAAGTTCGTTTTGTATGAACTACGAAGTGTTGCCGGGAAGTGATAATGAAATCTGACCTAATCCCATAACTCTGTACGTAGAAGACATGCAAGCAAATCAACAGAAGGAGGTAATAGAGGCAGTACAAGAGGAGATGATTGTATTGATACAGACACCACAACAGAGACGGACACCGCATATGAGACGGACACCGCAGCTGAGACGGATACCAGTGCAGATATGGATACCGGTGCGGATATGGATACCGATTTGACAAATAAGTATGTTGAGCAACCACCTGTAGAATAATCTAGTGAGTTTATAGAGGAATGGGAAGACTGATTGGGTCTGAGTAAGCTTCGGGAATTTCAAAGTAAGAAGGTAGTTTAAGAGGTGGTGGATATAGCCTCATTTCGTGAATACTTTCGTTATGTTACGGAAAAGTCGAATCGTAGACTAGTGGTGGTAAAATATTGTGAAGCAAGTTGTAAATGGGGTTTGCAAGCTTCAAGGATTCCACAGACAAAAAATTTTCTATTAGAAGGTAAACGGTGTGCATACATGCTCTCGGATTAGTCAAAGTAAAAACAACAACAACAAGAGGAGAGACTTAGCAGAATTAGTTGCATCTTTTTTGAATGAGAAACAAGTAAATATTTTGTTGTTTTTTTATGATATAAAGCTTTTTAATTAGATGTAGTTCTAAGGGTTTTGTGATTTTTTCTTTGTGTATTGTAATGATATAAAGTTTTCTATATCATTAAAGCGGAGGATTGTATCTATTAATATATCTCACTTTATTACATATCTATATTTATTACATATGTATATTTTTTATCAAATTTTTAATTTTTTTATATGTGTTGTTGTTGAAATTATTATTCATTGTTTTTTCTTTTGGCTATAATCGGATTTTTGGTGTATCTTCATCTTCAATTTTTTTTGGTGGTTCTGTATCTATCAAAATTGATTAAGCCCAATGAAAGTGGATAATTTAAGCCCAAAAAATTACCGATTTGCCATTAATGAATCTGTAATTGTCAGACAAATAGTAATGGCATAATTGGAAAATTTTAAAATTTCATTAAGTCTATAATTTTGGAATGATCCTGTTTTAATGGTATTGATATCCTGGAAAATTGAGAACTCCTGTTCAGAGAGATATCATGAGTCTTTCTAAAGTAAAAACTTTGTGTAAAAATATCCTACTCCATAGCCTTGTGAGGGAAAAATCAAGTTATTTGTGATTTGCGTGGTAGTTCGGAAGACAGCTACAAGATGTTGTATAGCTACTTGTACATGTTAGAGCAGGTCAATCTGAGAACAAAAACAAGTGTGAAGTTGGATTAGGTAAGTAAGTTCAAGTACCTCTTCATAGCTTTGGGAGCTTATATTGAAGGGTTTACGGTCATGAGAAAAGTAATAGTTGTGGATGCCACATTTTTGAAGAACATGTATGGTGGTATACTAGTATTTGCTAAAGCTCAAGATCATAATCATCACTATCATCCCCTTGCGATTGGTGTACTCGGCGGTGAGAATAATACTAGTTGAACTTGGTTTTTCAAGATGCTCAAAAGTATTATACCAAACTCATCAGAATTTGTTTTTATGAGCAATAGAAACAAGAGCCTCATCGCGGCTGTAGGTAATGTGTTTCCACAACTTCATCATGGCCATTGTATATGGTAGTTGGCTCATAATGTAAGAGGGCATTCTTGTAACACCAGCAAAACCATAATCGCATGGATATTTATGGAGTTGGCTAGGTATTTCATGGTGGCTGAGTTCGAGTCCACTTACGTTTCTTTTAAGGTGGGATATCTTTCAGCATACAAGTATGTGAAGGAGCATAGTGAGAAAGAGACATGGGCTAGGTTTTTTTCACGTGAAAAAAATAAATTGGACACTAGCAACAGTGTGGAGTCAATGAACATTGTGTTTAAGGACGCAAGGAGGTATGTCTTAATAGCAATTTTGGATACAATCTTCAAAATATTTTCCGGGGGGTTTAATGAACATCGAAAGGACGTTGTGTCTGAATCGATTGATACCAAATTGGTTCCTCTGGTCGAGATCCACTTGCACAAGCTAAAGGGAAAAGCTGAGAAAACACCAATGCATGAGTTAAATAGTTATGAGCTTGAGTACGAGATTGCCGACACTGATGATAGTAAGATTTATTTGGTGAACTTGATAGCGAAAAGTTGTACCTGCAAGGCGTATGATTATGAAAAGTATCTTTGTCTACACGGACTTACTGCTTTCTTATGTTTCCTTGAGGTTGATGTTGCTCTTAGTCGTCGACGTGATGTCAAGTTAGAGTATCATGAGTTGTGCTCAAAATATTACTAGACAGAACTTTGGGCATCCCTTATATATTAATTGAGAAGCATTACAATATTATTTATAGCCATGTGTCATCAACATGATGATTCTTAGAATTCTTAGAAAATAGGTTGGTCCATCTAAACATATATTATATTTTATTAAACTAACATCAAATTAATTAGTAGTGTACAAAAAATATTTTCATTTTTTCCTTAAATAAAGCCTAAAAAATTATCTAATATAATTAACATATATATGATAATTAATAATTTTAAATAATAAAATTTGATAATAATTTTTGCATCTTTTATCATTTTTGTTTAGTTTTATCATATTAAAATAAATTAAAAATCACATTGGCTATATAATAAAAATCAGATTTTTTCTTATATGTTATATTTTGAAAATTTTAAAACAACTATAAACTACTAAAACGGTTAAAAGTCACACATATTTTAAATTTTTTGAACGAGCTTTTGATCTTTTATATAAGACAAAATGATCGTAAAACCATATGAATATGAAATATTATTTAATAAATACTGAAATTAAATATATATATATATATATCAAATAAAATACATAAATATGTTAATTTCGAAATTTGCATTGAAGAAATGTTGAGACATTAATATTTTTATTTTAAATTTTGCATTAAACTTTTTAAAACGATTATAAATTAATAAATCTATTAAAATTTCACATTAAATTATTGTGATTAATGGTTTAAAATTTTACAGAAAATATACAGATTTTAATTAAATCATATGAGTATGAAACTTCAGTTAATTAATATTTATATTAAATATATTATATATTTATTTCACTATCATTAAAATTTAATTATATATCATATAGAATAAATAAAATAATTATTTTGATTTATTTACCAATAAAAATTATTGTAAATATATAAGAGTGATTGTTTTGATTATATGTTTACTCCAATTTAATTCTATACATAATAGTTATTAATATTTAATACATTTATTATTTATATTAAACAAATAAACATAAAATAAATAATAATACATAAAAATAATTTATATACATAATATTCATCCCGCGCAAGGCGCACATCTTAACCTAATTGGCTTATTACAATACCATTTATTTTGTGCGGACATGTCTGATTGGAATGTACTATATTACATTAAAGAGGTTCAGATCATACCTCCGGATCGTTTCAAGAGGAAGAGAAGGAAAAAGGATAATAGGAATCTATCTATTGGAAACGACGTAAAAGGCTTTGGTT